>PVJA010012857.1:0-20358 GCA_004027025.1 Myocastor coypus
TTTTTTTTTTTTTTTTTTTTTTTTAAGTGTAGCTAGGTTATTTTCATTTTTATTATTATAGCCAGCCAGTGACTTTCCTGTCACAACTTGGCTGTACAGGTGGCCATTTCGGTCAAATTCTCCACTCATTCTTATAGAGCGCAGCATCCAGGGTCATGCTAAAGGCTTAGCACTGCGTTGCCTTCCCCAGATGTAGGACAGAAGTCTGTGGGTCAGTTTCAATCCTCTCTGTGCTAAGACAAGAGGCACTAAGATTCTTTTAATTAGGTTGCATAGAGAGTATCTTTCAAAGCTTGAGCAGATTTCCACTTTATCCCACTAGAAGATGGAATCTGAATAAAGTCCAGGTACTTCCCCCTTCTACCTTTAGGGAACCAGCGGTGAAGACGGTCTCTAAATGTCAGTCCTGGCCACCTGAGCTCCTTGATGCGAAAGCTATTTCTCATTACCCCAGTGTTTTGGAACATGCCTGGCAACTAGGGACACATTTGGCAGCTGGTATGCAAGATCTCTCCTTTAGCTGATGAGGTGAAAGATGGAGAACGCAGACCTTCAGTGGAGAAACTACATCCAGCAGGCAGACCTTCTCCAGGAGCACTAAGAGCTGTCTAATTGGAGAACTCCTTGGGGAGGAATGCAATAAGGTAGGGTCATCCACTCAGGGGCAAGAGGGGGACTCCCAAGCAAGCCTTCAACTCTGAGTGTCATGGATTGGGCAAAGCTATTTAATCTTTCCATGCTGCACTTTCCGATCTGTGAAGCAAAGAGTTATTCACTCATGCTTTCAATGGACCAATATTTACTGAGCCTCTGTACGATATTAGCAACTGTGGGAAGTGCTGACATTATGGCAACAAAAAGGACTCACAAGGTCCTTGTCCTCACTGAGCATAACTTCTAGTGAGGAGATAACATAAGTAGATGAATAATTTCATAAAGCACGAAGTACCTTGAAGAAAATAAAGCATGACACTGGCATAAAGAATGACAACAATGGGAAAGGGCAACTTGGGAAGATGAAGATACCAGGATTTATCTCTGGTGTTTATGTAAGTATGAAATACAATAATAGATGTGAAATTTTTATTAGTAGACTGCCTAGCACATAAAAAGCACTCAACCAAATTTGACTGCTTTTCTTTTAATCTTTTAAGTATTTATTTATTTATTTAGTCAGTTACTTGGTATAGGATCTCATTACGCAGCTCAGATTCATAATGATCCTCATGTCTCAGTCTCCCTAGTACTGGGATTACAGGCGTGCACCTGGTTTCGATGGGCAGCACGGAGCGCCAGGCATGGGGCCGGCATGCCATGAGGAGCCAGGGATCGAATCCAGGTCCTTGTACTTGCCAGATAGGCACAAAGACCACCAGCCTATCTCCCTGGCCATCAACTGCCTTTATATCACTCTTACTTTCAAATCAGCTGCTTCTCTTCTGCCACAGTGACAGAGCCCTTACTACAGGCAAGTGACACAATATATAGATGAAACGGTTTGGTCTCCAGCATTAAGGATGGCACAGTCTGGCACAAGGTGTAGCCTCGTTATAGTGGAGGGAAGACACTGTGGTAAACTCTACCTAGATTCAGAGGGATTGGTATTTTCCAAGAAGACAAAGGGCTTGGGAAGGGGGCATGCCAGGTGGAAAGGACAGCTTGAACTCACTCTTGAAAATGTGAGATAGCCTGGCATGTCAGGGAGCTATGACAAGTTCAGAGTGGCTAGAAATGAAGCATGGGAGGCAGGCTGAGAGGAAAAGTGACTCATCATCAGCGACTCCTAATGCTTATCTTCATAGGTCCTGTTGAGATGTCTCCTGTCAGGGAGATGTGGACAGGGAAGAATAGGAGACATGAAGGGTAGCAGGGCTCCATATGGCGTGTACTGTACACTAACACTCCAAAATGTGAACAGGGCTGTGTTTAAAATATTCAGACTGTGTTCTGTGCGACATTCCCCAAGGCAACACAAACAGATGTTCTGGGATAAAAAGAAAAACAAACACCCCGTGGTAACTCAATATAAAGTCTGCGTGGGGGAAGGCAGGCGTTAGGCTGCTCTCATGTAATTATATCATCAGCATGGGTCTGAGACTCAGCTTGGGAGAATGACACAGGTGCTACTGTGATGGCCCCAGAGATCTGGAGTAAAAGGGACACTGGCTTCCAAGCACAGCCTAAGGGTCTCTCTTTGTCAAAGGCCAAACTCACTCGTCCAGTCTAAGGCCCAGGCCAGGGGCACTGAAAGCTTTGAAATGAAGAAAGAAAGAAAGAAAGAAAGAAAGAAAGAAAGAAAGAAAGAAAGAAAGAGCCAGAACCTCTGCTAGTAACAGAAGCATCGCTGCCAGCAGGCTGTCTCTGAGACAGGTGTGCCTACCAAGTGGGTATCTGTGGGGAGAACAGAAGGCCTTCTTCTCTCACCTGTTTCCATGTTCCTTTACCCCTCAGTCCTGTTCCTCCCCCAGCAGTAAACGTTTCTGTTGCAAATCTCCCCAGGACACAGGGAAGAAGGTAAGAAAGTTGTGATATGCCTACTTGGAAGAAGGCAGGGATACGCAGCACACTTGGCTGACGTGCATCCCATCTTAGCAGAGGCTCTCTTTTGGACTGCACTTCAGGGCCACCATAGGAAACACAGCACCGGTAGGTTTGCACTAGATGACCCTAAGCACATGAAAAGACCAAGTAACAAAACTAAGGAGTGGGAGTTGGGGATCAAACGCTAAGTTTTCCATCAGCCTTTGAGGGTCCTCAATGTTAAAACTAAACAAAGCCCGCTGTCCTACTCAACTTCCCTTGTAAGCGAGGAAGCAACAGACACGTGACATGAGTGCTGTGTGAAAAACAGCCAGGGTCCACACCATCAAAAGACCTTCTTCCATTTGCCATTAAGTCTAACTTCCTTAGGAAAACTGTTCCTGTAGTCTAAGGTGCTGCGCTTATAAGGTTCCTCTTCTGGTTGAACTCTCAGAGTTCAGGATGAAGGTAGACCATGGTGGCGCTGTAAATGACTTCAGCAGAGGTAAGTTACTGGGTGAGCCACCTGTCACTGTAGAAGCTGATGACACGAGGTGCTGGACGATTGGGGTTTGCTGGGGGAAAGTTGAGCATTTTTCAAGGGTCAGGATTAGGGATGCTAAGTGCAAGGTGCTGACAAAAGCAGATTAGGATTACCAAAGATGCACTTTGCCTTCCTCCTGCATTTTCTAGAAGCCAGCTCTGCTGTGATACCCAAACGATACAATCCTACCACTTCAAGTCTGTTTCATCCATATGCCGAAGAACCTGCTTATGCCTCAGTATCAACATAAGTTAAGGGCTATAGGATAAATAGAAAGCTATTCCTCTCTCCCCAGTCCGGTTATGGGCCCAGTGAGAGAGGGCAGTCCAAATATCCCAAACAGAACCAGGGGAATATGTCCCTGAGAACCCAGGAGGGCCGAGTTACCCTTTTAGATTGCATAACCAAGGGACATCTGTCAACAATCAGGGTGGCAATGTTCCTGCTGTAAAAACTCACCTGTGCCTTTTAGACCGACAAGAACAAGAAGTGTGAGTCAGAGAAACTGACGTCCGGGTCTAGCCCTTTGACTTAGGAAATGGGCTCCCGCTGCATCAAACTCCCTGGGCCTCAGGCCCCCTGCTTCTAGAGTAATGCCAACCAGGTTCTGCATGAATGTAAAAGCATGTCACACCTGGGAAAGGCCGTTGAGTGGTCATCTTTCTCATGGAAGGGTGTGTGACAGTGCTCTGCACACACCAGACATCCTCTGTGGACTGCTCCACTCCCTTTGCCCTTGTTGCACTAGATGAGCTCACATTCCGAGTCCAACAGAACCAAGTTTGACATAGAACAGTCAGCATATCGGATGGTTCTCCCCACCGGCACGGGAAGTTAACACGAATGGCGCAGAGATATGCTTTCTCAACCCACTCGCTCGCTCCCTATTGAAAGCATTCCACTGTGATCTTCACCCAGTGGGCACAGAAGGGGAGGAGAGAGGGACTGGCGATGAAACAAGCATTTCAGCCAACCGTGTTGTGGAAAAATGCAAGAATTCTTTGTTTTAAAATTTAAAAACATGTGCTGTGAGATAATAAGGTCATTCCCTCATTTAAAAAAAAAAAAAAATTAGGGCCATTGGCTGAACTATATGGAAAGAAAAAAAAAAAAAAAAGAGAGATTCCAAAAAGAGTGATAACACCACACACAGATGTTTAAAGAAAGCCAGCAAGTCTGCTGGGCTTATGTTCAGCTGCAGAAAGAGGACTCACCTGCTTCCCACACTGCTCCTCCAGCCACTTCTCCCGATTCTGATTTCTGACAGTATTTGAAGCCTTAGTAGACATAGGCTTCTGGCAATTCATTACATGCCTCTGCTTCCCTGGCAAAAAGGAGAACACTCGGCTTTCAAAATGGAGCCAAATTTACTGCAGGGGCCTAGGTCCAAGGCTAGACCAAAGGTCTGAGTGAGGTCCAAATGATCACAAGCTCTTTGTACTTCAGCATAACTGACACAAACAGCCACAACATGGTTATGAAAGGCGCTCTTAAGAGAGCTCAAAGCAAGGCGTCCAAGTAGACCTAGTAGGGAATGCTAAAACCTGTCTGAGTAGGGGACCTAAATGACCCCATGAATCTGATACTATGCCACGCTAGACATTTTATTTTCTTTCATTCATTCCAAACCTTTCTTTCCCCTCCAGTAACAAACAGTAATGGCATTGGAATCCACAGATAATCCTTAAATCTCTATGGCAGCTCCAGTTCTAAACTTCTCTTTAGAATGAGGGTTTAAACAGCTGTTATCAAGCCATAACAGCTTCTCTTGCTCCAGTATGGAGTATCCATATTCTTTCTCTTTCTGTACCCAAACCAAAACCAGCTCTGGAACTGACATCTTCCACAAAGATCGTGCTGATGACACCAGTCTACAGATCACAGAGCCCGCTCTTCACCTACCCTTGATTTCAATAAATTTGGGTTCCCCTTGGGGAGCCAGCAGGAGCTCAGCTGTTGAACTGTTCACAGAGGAACACGCAGTGTGTCAAGGGCTGATGAGCCCACGTTAGCTCAAAGCAGTGTGATAAGCAGAATACACACAAATAGCTGCGAGCATCAGAGCTGTCAAAGAAGGGCCAGTGGCAGCTCTGATAAGTGAGCACGTATGCAGACAGCAAGGTTCACAATGAGGCCTAGGGAGCTGGGTTTCTGTGAGCAGGAGTGAGCACTTCAGAAGGAGCCTGGGAACAGTAGACACCGGAAGCCTCTCTAAAGTTCTGGGTATGTGCTTTGGGATGAAGTGATGAGGTTCAGGATGGTCACCTCAGACCACAAGAAGCACATAATGAGAAACTCGTCGCCCTGTCACTGACTGCCCACCACCACAGAGGTATCTTGGGAAGATACTAACCTGGTAGGAGAACTTAGTTCTTACTCCTTTATGGCAAGTATTCTGTTTCATTTCCTACAGCCCCAAGGAACAGCTGTGTTTTGTTTTTTTTGGTCCCTAGCTGCAGCGATGGCGGCGACAACAGCGGCAGCCGCGGCCTCTGCCCCCGGGGTATGTGTCTGAGATCTTTGGAAGGAAAATATAGGGACTTGTATCCCCACCCCAATTCATATATCTCAGTCACTTCTCCTTGGTAAAAACATAAAAAGTGGGTGCAGTCTAAGTCCCCCAGGAAGACCCTGGAGTAAGGATGGCTGGCCTCTGCTGTATGAGGCTGTCCCAAGAGGTACGCCATTTCTGCCCATGGTGATAAAACAGACATGGTGTGAAAATGTCCTGCTAGATGCTTTGTGTTTATTATATTTGTTTTTGTTTTGTGCTTTGCCTGGCGATGTTCAAGAATATCTAAGTTTACCCACACCATTATCCTGTGCCCATTACACTTTCAGACACCCTGGGGTGATGCGACAGCAGGGATGACAGCAATTTTCAGTCACACTTCTGGCTGCCTGCCGGCTGTTCTGAGACCCACCACCGTGCTTTGCCCGCGCACAGCGTTGCTGGCTCCTCCAGGCTGCATGCCCGCTGCCTGGTTTTCCCCTAGGTCAGATACAAGTTCAGGCCAAACAACAGCTGAGATGGCAAACTGGGGAACTACAGGGGTACCTTTCTAGTGTCAAGCAGCCATTGTAGGCACTTAGGAAATCATAAAAAAGTGAGATATGGGATGGGTGGAGCAACGGGGAAGGCATCTTCCCAGCTCCTATGTTGGAGGGAAAAGCACAGCTTAATAAGCAACATTGGTTATAAAACACACACCAGCTTTTGGGAGCCTGAAGAGCACTATCTCCCAACCACTCTCCTGGGAACAAAATACCTCTGTGACAGCTTTTGCTAATACAGAATAAGATGGCACTTTAAGTGACTCTATATTTTCTATTTATTCAATGAATATGCATTATAATCAGTACTCATATATAATCTCTTATCCAATTAGGACTTCCTTCCTGTCTAAAACATATTATGATCTGGCTTATAAGACATAGCAACAGGTTCAGAGAGGTCAGTGGCTCACCATATCCGGATTGAGCCTCTGGCAAGTTCTGCAAAACCTGTGTTTGGGGCTGTATCACTCTAGCTTGCTAATTACCAGGAGTTCTGTAGAGGATGGTGGCATTTCTACGTGATTAAAGATAGCTATTTTTCCCCTTTTTTATTTTAAAGAGAAAAAAGAAAATTGAATCTATTATGTATGTATGTATGTATGTATGTATGTATGTGTGTGTATGTATGAATGTATGCATGTAAGTATGCTTTTATGATGTATTTTGTGCAGGGTCTCACTATGCAGGTCAGACTCAGTGGTCCTTTCAGCATCCCCAGCACTGGGATTATCGGTGTGTACCACCATGCCCAGTGGCTGGCTCAGTGCACGGGGGCAGGGCTGGCACAGCCTGTGGTGCCTGGGATCAAACCCTGGTCCCTGCGTTTGGCCTAAGTGGGTGCTTAGTCCACTGAGTGATCTCGCCAGCCCCAACCTATTTTAAAGTGGGTGAACAGTCTCCTTACCAGAATGCTTTAGTTGTAATAACCATCTAAAAGGAAAGGATCAGGAACCGTTTCATTAACAGATAATGTAACCTTGGGAAGGTCCTTTTCCTGAGTTCTAGCTGCAAATTACTGCCCTTGAGGAAATGGAGAACAGTGGGGCAGACAGCCCAGAGATGCAGGGATCTGGAAGGCTTTGCTTCTTGCTGTTTTCTTTAGAGGATACTGTAGGTATCACCGCTATTCAAATTCCCCAAAAATTTCAGTTCTGAGATTCAGTTCTGAGCTAGAATCATATTCATTTTAACAGATGCCTCAAAACAATATATTTGGTTCCACAGAATTTCTCATAAAATAGGAAACTTTTCACTATGGAAGTATTAGTAGTACTGAAGCATGAAGAAGCAAAGAGTAATAACTTCCTTAAAATTATTGCCCCAGTTTTATCTTGGCTTATATTTCTAGGTAGACTTGGGGAAGCTAATTCCTTCAGATATTGGTAGGAGTCAGGTGATGTGCTATGTAAAAATTAAGGCTTGAGAGACTCTGAAAAGAAAAAGCCATCCCTAGGAAACAGAAAAGGGAGGACAATAAAATCCAACAATCTACTTTTTTGATGTCGAGAAAAACTGTACTTTCCCTCAAACCAAATTTTATAAAGAATCTTAACTTATTTTTGTTGTTGGAAGCAAAATAAATAAATAAATAAATAAATATTCATTCTAAACAGTTTGCAACCACATTCTTTTATTTACCTTGTATTTGCTAAGTTCATACATCTTTGACTGAGTAGCCAATTTTTTCAGTGGCCACTCCTACATATTTAAGATTTAGCTGGAAAGGTTTCGATATAAGTATGTAGTATTTTACAGAAACTTTGGATACTCTTACATTCTGTAAGTTACCATCCTTACACCTTCTAAATTTCCAAAACCCTTGAGTATTCACAATATGGTCTTCTGAGTACCTTTTAATTATATACATGTGCATGTGCACACACACAGATATCACACCCATAATCCCCTACAGACACAATGAGCATTATTTCAAACAAGAGGCCATTTCTTGCATAGCAGAGCACTCTACTCCTCTCCATAGGAACACACCTACTGTGATCCAGAGTTTCCGAGTCTGCCTATGCCTATCTTTGTGATCTCTGTTTCACTGCGTACCCTCGACACTGAAGGGTACAAGGGTACACCAGTGTGTGGCTGATGGACGGGGTGACTGTCAGCCCTAAGCATAGCACGGGTTTCGCTGACTGTGCAATGAAGGCAAGAAGATACTGGCACACCCCCAAACCTGGACTCCTTAATCAGCAGGACATTCCATCTGCGCCTTCTCACAAAAATCTTAGTGTAAGTTGTGGCTATTAAGTAACCTAAGTGCCCATGTGCAAGGCCTGCTTACACCGGTTGGCTGATCTACACAGCGAACTAACCTGGGTGTGCCTTTCCAGGGAAGGCTTATGTTCCTTTCAGGCACACGATCCCCTCTGAGCAGAGCATTCTATCTACTGCATGAATGCAAAAACATATGCACATGCACAGGACGTCCCTCATTTCCTCTGGAGTAATGGGAGCCTGGATAATACTTTAAGCATTCATTTTCTGACATAAATTAGAATGAAACATGGAGAACACCAGTGACATCTGCACAGAAACAAAATGTATTCATTATAGCTGCTGCGATTACAATGAGAGAAAATGCATCCATTATGGCAGGACATTTAAAATAATGTGTTGCTGGGTGCTGTGTCCGTAAATGTGATAATGATGAAGCAGGAGCGGGCCACATAAATTAAAAGGAGAAACAAGGGCATGGGCTTGCTTCAAGGGCTGTGGCAATGTCAGGGAGACAGCCATACCTGAATCCACAGGGAACGTGTTCTGACAGCTGAAAGGCACAAGAAGCAAGAAGTACCACCAGGCTGACACTGGAGAAGGGAGGTTTGAATCCTGCTTCTGCTGAAACACACATCTAGGCTGCTTCTGTGATGCTGGGAGGAGACCCTCCGTGTCAGCTGCACCTTAGATCTGCTACAGATGGAGCTATACAAGGAGGCAGGTCTGCCGGCTAGGCCCACAGGAGGATAACAGGAGGGAACACATGGGAAGTGTTTAAAGTTCGATATGCAACAGCCATATGTACAACTGGTAGTTAACTTCTGCTTTGTCATCGCTAAATAAACGTATGGCTCTGATTTACGCATTACCTACTTCTCCAAATCTATTGCTTACGCTATAAAGTGAAACGAATAAAGCCTGTTCTTTCCGCCTCACAAGTTGTTACGAGGAGCGGGCGATATCCGACTCAGACAGTGGTTGTCCTCAACTCACTGGTCCTGTTCCCTTCTACTAGAACAGACGGGCAAGGATTTGTATTCCCAGTGTTAGAATTTTTAGTAAAAAAATTTCCTCAGAAGTCTCATGTTGGGAGATGGGGCCTATTCAAAAGAGGCAGGTCACTGGGGGTGACTCTGTTTCCCTACTACCACAGCCCCGTAGCTTTCCTTTGGCATACCCTCTCTGCCTTACAGACAGCCAACTGCCAAATGAACCCCCTGAAAGAAGCCAGAATAACTTTCTCAAGTTATATTACCAGTCTCTCTTAGTTCACTGGAAAATGTTTGTACTAATATTGTTTGGATAATGTTTTCATGCCTGTATCCTGTACTCTGAGTATTCTGAAGATAACAATATGCGATGCACTAACCACTGTTGCTCTATTATCTTGTTATGAAATTTTTTTCTCTCTAAAACCAACACACTATTGCACAGAGAGTGGTGGTACACATCTGTAATCCCAGCACTTAGGAGGCTGAGGCAGGAGGCCCACTGAGAGTTTGAAGGCAGACTGGAGTACATAGTGAGACACTGTCTCAAAAAGACAAATATTCAAGGGCCAGCCAGATAGCTCAGCGGACGAAAGAGCTGCTTAGGCAGAGTCCAATAGCCAGGGTTCAATCCCGGCCATGCCCTGCTGGCCCTGCCCCCAGGGATGTGCAGAGATAGCAGTTGGGGCTGGGTGTGGTGGCACATGCCTGTAATCCCAGCACTTGCGAGGCTGAAAACAGGAGAATCACCACAAGTCCGCTCTATTCAGCGAGACCCTGTACTCAATACAAAAACAACAACAAAAAAGACAAATCTTGTTTTTTATAAATGAAACTTGGTATTTAAAATCCATACCTAAGAGAGCCGGGCATGGTGGCGCATGCTGGTAATCCCAGCACTCGGGAGGCTGAGGCAGGAGGATCGGGTGCGAGTTCGAGACCAGCCTGGGCTACAAAAGTGAGCTCAAGGCCAGCCTCAACTGCATAATGAGACCCTGTCTCAAAAAAAGACCAAAAAAAAATAAAAATAAAAAAATAAATAATAAAATAAAATCCATACCTACCATGTTATGATTTTACTTCTATTGCTTTACTTAATATTTAATCTTTGCTTCATGCTACCCTTTGTCTCTACTTCAAATTTTCACAAGCCAATTTCATTTGTTATACCTGAATGATAAAAATTGTTTCTCATCCTCAGTATGCTTAGAGTTAAGTGCTGAAGAATGTTGTATAACATTTATCTGATAAAGTCTTTAAATTTTTTTTTTTTTTTTTAAATAAAAAAAGACAAACAGAGCTGGGCATGGTGGCTCACGCCTGTAATCCCAGCATTTGGGAGGCTGAAGCAGGAGGATCGGTGTGAGTTTGAGACCAGCCTGGGCTACAAAAGTGAGCTCAAGGCCAGCCTCAACTGCATAGACAAACAAACAGTAACCCTCTCTTCCTTTAAGTTTTAGGGTATTTTGGGGCTGGGGAGATAGCTCCGAGGCACAAGTGCCTGCTGGGCAAGTGCAAGGTCGTGAGTTCGAACCCTGGTCCCACAAAAAAAAAAAAAAAAAAAGTTTTAGGGTATTTTGTCCTGAGGACTAAAAGGAAGACTAAAGGAAAGCCGACTAATCCACTCAGTGCACTCCACAGCTAGGGATGACCCTGGAGCCCAGAGTTCAACATGTACAAAGCCTTCTGGTTCACTGGTGGGGATGAGGAGTGTATCTTTTCAGGAACTGTCACTGTCCTGATAAGCAGAGACACAGTTCTTCTGCTCCCCTCTTCTTGCCTGAACATGGATGATGTAGCCCTTTTCAATAGCATGAAGGTGGCAAGCGACACGAGAAAAGGCAACCTCAGGGACACCTGGTGATCCTGACTCTCAACCACTGGATCAAAGCCAGCTATTACTTTCCTCTTTGTTTGCTGAAGTTACTGAGGCCAGAACTTCTGCTAATCATAATTCTAACTTATAATAATGAATATATACTCTGGAGAAGGAAAAGCCTGATACTTAACTCTGTGGTCTTTCCTCTGCCAAGAATTTCACTGTCTTGAATCCAACTGGCTGATTTACGTACTGTGTCCCTTAAGACTGAGACTTAGCAGGATCTCCTCTAGAAAGCATCCCTCACTGGATTAATACTCTCCTCCCCACTTGGACCTCTCGAACAACTCCATAAACACTTCTGTTACACTGTTTTGCAATCATGCATTCATTCATCTATGCTCTACTAGATGGTTAAAACGTGTCAAGAGCAGAACCTTTTTTACCCATTTAAAAAAACTTCCTAGCGCTTCGCATAAAAACTGGCACATTACAGATTTGATCAAATACTGAGTAAATAAATGAATTATTTGGAAGGGCATGAAATAAATGACAGTATGTGTGGCCTTGTTATTGATTGTATTTCTAAAACACTGTAACTCATTTTCTAATTTCTGCTGCTATTTTCAGGGACTTTAGATGTCTACATCTAAAGCATAGGCCATTTTGTGGTGCAGTTTTAATCATTTAGCAGTTATCCTACATGATCCGTGTTTGAATCCATGACATTTCCCTACTCCCTACATTATTTTTGTCTATATATTTAGTCTATACTTATCTACGTAAAAGTAACGCCCCTCATTATTTTGTAACTATCAAAGACATCTTGAGAAAAATAGCATTTCACACAAAAATCCAATGTTCACAGCATCTAGCAGTCCCCTTCGGAGGTGTCTAAGTACCACTGTGGGCTTGGACCTTGGAGATCCTCTGTGGACTCAAGTCTGTCCAGCGCCTGCCTATCCCTTTGCAGTAAGCAGTAAATCAGGCAGAAACTATGACACTTGGTTTTCTACCAGAAAACAGATGGGCATTCTCAGGTTCTCATTAGCCTACAAAACCAACTTTTTCTGGGACTCATCTAGAGTATAGTCTTCTAGAACAACTACTAGTCCCCTCCCCAACTATCTAGAAAAGTAATTACACCAAATACTTACTACAACCCAGGTATGTGCTGCTTAATGACATTTTTATCAACAATGGACATCAAAGGCAATAGTGGGCTCATGAGAATACTGCCTACGAATGCCATGGCTGTACGCATTAGTTTGTGCAAGTATATGTTATGTCACACAGTGACCAAACTGATGTATTCACTGACTGTACCCCTATGTTAAAAGTGATGCAACCTTAGTGCCACTTGAATGATAAGCCACAAATATGTCTCATGCTTAAATACCGTGAATCAAAAATAAATCTGAAAGGGGATACAGGTTGGATGCATGTCTGAACTCTTATCCCCTGTCTATAACTCTCCCTGTACCCACTTCTGTGGCTGGCTCCTTTGTGTGGTCAGGTTTTAGTTCCCATGCAACCTCCTAAATCCTGTTATGAAAATTTTCACCTTGTTATGGTTTATGTCTAGTTGTCCCCCCAAAGCCTCACACAGTCATGGGGCAGGGACTTCTATAGATTGAGACTTGACTCATGAGTCACTGGGATTATGTGTTTTAATACTGATGGGATTATGGTCTGACTACTTCTGGGATTCTGGGTGTAGCCTAAGGCAGATAAGCTGAGGGAGAGAGCCTGAATGTAATATAAAGAGAGAAAGAGAGACAGACTAGCACTGTTGCTCTGCTGCCGTGTTTGGTTGGCTGCCTCTGCCCCCGTTTTGTTACTGCTCCACTGCCATGAACTGGATGTTCTCTGCTCTGTTCCATTCAGCCTTGGGCCAGCTGAATATGGACTGAAACCTCCAGTAACTGTGAGCTAAATAAACCTTTCCTTCCTTCATTTTGAGTATCAGGTATTTGTCCCAACAACAAGTAAAAAGTAACTAAGACACACCTTTATCTATAGTAGCTTCCTCTTCTCAGTCCCTTTTTCTGTTTTCTTCTATTTTGTTTCTTCTCTAGCACCGCTATCTGAAATGACTTTGTTCAGTGGTATACTAGTTTTCTATCTCTTCCTAGAATTAAATTCTGTCAGAGAAGGGATCTAATTTGACTTGTTCATCTTGAACATCTTGAACCCTTAGCTGCGCTTAGATGTTTATGAGTGAAAACAAGAAAGAAAAGGACAGTGTACATTCTCTCAGTAAACCTTCTTTGCTGGCCTTGAATTTCCTTCTGGGAGTGGGGGATTGACGGACAATGTGCATGGCGAACGCTGGCGTGATCAGCTTCATGAAGCCACGTGGACTGTGCCAAGAGCTGAGTATTAGTCCAACCAGCTACAACATGTATAAAACAGGAACATGCTCCTTTGTCACTCTCTGAGGCTCAATTCCATCATCTGTAGAACTGCTTCACAAAATTGGGGTACAATTACATGAGACAATGATAGCAGAGAGTAAGTAATACAGTTTCTCTGTGCCTGTCCCTTAAAGGTGTCAAAAGAGTAAGCAATCCGGGAGCTCCGGAAAAGTGGTCTAATGCTTCTTCCCACTCTAGCTGTCACCTTAGCGAATGCTATGATTCTTCAGAGCGATAATCTCCAGCTGGTGTGTTAGAGAGTCCAGCCCACAGGCCAATTCTGAAGACAAAAGTACATTCTCAAAATACTGCACAAGTCTACCTTGCAAGAATGTTAAGAGATTTATTTTTCTCTTCTCAACCTTATATCAACTTATATTAAATGGGTGGTTGGTTATACCACAGAGGTGAGATCATAAATCTGTTCTGAAGAATTCTGGAGCATCAATTCTGCCATAACATGTGCTTCTTCTGGTCTCATCAAAACCAGTATATTCAAATCCATCAAGAGTCCGTGGTCCTCAGGCATGCTGGAGCTATTTTCGTGACAACAGTTCATTACAACTGTTGTCTATTTCAATACATCTCACTCCTTACAATCAATTCATTCTACTGATTTGTCATCCAATAAGTGTCAAGTGCCAACTACACATTGAGCCCTGGGGGTAAGAGTCACCAAACATTAGGAAGTTATTAAGTATTATGCATTATAACCTAGCCCCTTATGATCATCAAGTCACTCAATCCTCATCTGATCCTGTGAAGCACTGTGGTTGTCTCCATTTTACAGGCAAGAAAAACTGAAGCTGAAGAGTGTATATAAGCTGTCTACAAAATACCCTAATAAATGTTGGGTTTAGTAACCAAGGTTTTTCTCATGTTAAATTCCATGTTGTTAATACTACCCTCTACTAAGTAGATCCTGAACATTCAGTTGGTACCTATCAGGGTGCTACATATGTTCACAAATTAAAAAGAAAAAGGCTAGATTATAACTTTCCTCAGGGTGTATGGGTGCTCCACCTTTACTCTTTGCATTCCTGCACCCTAAAACAATGCCAACAGCGTCTGGTAAATTGATGAGATGGTGATTGCCAGTCTTAAAAACACTGCAGAGCCAACAAAGCAGGCTTATAAGAAAGACATAATATAACAGCACGAGAGAAGGAAGGGCTACAAAAGGCGTGATTGAGTACAGCCAGGAAGCAGACTCTCCTCTATAACCACATGACTGGAGGAGGGTGGACTAGTCCAGGCATCACATGCTCACGTGCGCTCATGGCCGGACAGTTCACACAGATGAATCTGCTTGGCCAGGGGAAGGCTGTACTACATTGGAAAGTGAACTCCCCCTTCTAAGTAACAGCTTGGTTTCATTGCATTGCTGTCATGGAGAAAGGCATTACCACAACAGAAACTGAAAGATCTGCGTGTGTGTGTGTGTGTGTGTGTGTGTGTGTGTGTGTGTGTGTAGAACCACTGATTGAACTCAGGACCTTGCACTTGCCAGGCAGGCACTTGTGCCCCTGAGCTATCTCCCCAGTCCCTGAAAGATCTGCTTTTGATGTGAAATCTTTGAATTTTTAAATGTTGGTCAGCAATGAAAACAACATTATAAAAACCAAGCCAATACATCCTTAGGCCAGCCTGGCCCCATTATTTATATTTCTAATTTTAATATTTGATTACTATTTTAACATCTTTGACTTCCATCTACCCTCCATGGACTTCTGAATTTGAAAGTCTTTTATCTAACAGAAATCATTTTTGGGCATATACTTAGTTTTCTTAAAAGAATTAAATACATTAATAACTGACAAATTGGGTCACCAAGGGAATAGAACAATTAAAGCTGACAGCTTCGGTAGTGAGTATAAATTTACTGAGGCTAAGTGTTAAGATCTCCTATTTAAAATTTTTAGAGTACTAAAAAGAGCACATAGACCTTGTTTCTACTTTCATGGATCCTCTTGGGATCTATGGACTTGGATCAGAGACTAAACTAAGCCAGTAGACTCTAAGGTCTGGTGACAGGAGGAAGAGCAGGAAAAATATGAGACTTGGAGCCAAGAGAACTAGGTCAGATCCTACCCATTGTTAGTGGGTGACCTTGGATGAATTATTTAGCATCCTTTACTCATGTGCAAAATGAGAATAATCCAACCTACCTTGGAGGGCTGCCAGGAGGAGTAAATTACATTGAGTATGCCAGTCACCCTGCAGGGTGCCTGCCACTTAGCAGGGGATTACACAGTAAGACTTCTTTAAACTGCCATCCGCAGTGTATACTCAAAAGTTGAATCCATGTTAAACACTCACTTTGGGCAACAATTAAATCACCGAGATTTCAGCCATCACTCCCTGTTGTCTGCGCTTCTTTCACTGCCCTTTTCCTGCCAGGTCCTGGGCGGGGTTCCCTCTCGGCAATGATTCTGTGAAAGCTCCACCATGCCACAGGGCTGGGAACAGACTTAACAATAGATTCTAGCTTAGAGAAAAATCTCTCTACCGTCTGATTAAAATTTCCCCCGCGACTATTCTTTAATGATCAGCACCCACCAGGCTGACCAGCTTCTTGGGCCCTCCTGGGACTGTGAGAAGCCTGAACACTTCCACTAATGGTCCCCACCTAGCAAGCACCTCTGTCTTGACCCCTGCCTGCATCGTAAGTGAGAAATCGGAAGTTGATTCGAGGTTAAGTGATGCTCCAAGCTTATACCCATTAGAAATGAATGAATTGATGTGGGAGTGTATTTGTTTTTCTAGTACTGAGAATGTAACCCAGGGCTAGCTGCATGCTTAAGCAAGGACTCTACCACTAAGCTACAACATTCCCAGCCCTTTTTAATTCAGTGTGGCAGTGTCTTGCTAAAGTGTCCAGGCTGGTCTCAAGCTTATAAGCATCCTGCGTCAGACTTCAAGTAACTAGGATTACAAGTGCGCAGTATTATCCTAGCTACGACTTGATATCTGAATTCACACTGTCTAATTTCAAAGCCCATGGTGTTTTCACTACATTAAGCTACTTCTTTTCAAATAATATATTTCACGTATATATATATATATATATATATATATATACACACATATATATATATACATATATATATACATATATATATATATATATATATATACTTTCCCCTCAAATATGAGAATAATCTTCCATATTATTCCCACTACAACACAGACACACAATCCAACCATAAGAAAAGCAAGAAGGAAAACAGCAATATGTGAAACTTCTCAATTATTCATGCCAGAACAGAGCAAAAGCCCTGAGCTTCTAAACTGGTGACTTATAGAGGAGGTGACCTTACATGTTGACAAGTTTGATCTTCTCTTTGTTCTTATGTACATCCAAGTAGAGATTAAATCACATTTATGATCTAAGGTTTTGCTTCTTTCACTAACTCAAAGTAGTAACAACTTCGTTTCTTCTACCATCTAACTCAAAGAAGCAAACAGATAGCTGCACACTCAACACTATTATTATGATAGTTTCAGCTCAAAATGAAAGATTTTTTATTATACACTGGATTTGTGATAAATATGGACAATGGGATACAGAAGCATACTGGCTTCTTTATTCAAGGAAGCCCAACTAGTTGGTGACAGCCTGAGAGGGCTACAAAACTAGAAACTTGAGTGCGGTTATGAGCTTTGTTTAAAAGGATGCATTGGGCCAGCCAAATAGCTCCGTGGGTTAAAGCTGCTGCAAACAGACACAGGGGCCAGGGTTCATCCCCAGGCCTGCTTTGCCAGCCCTGCCCCTGGAGTGTGCTGAGATGGCAATGGAGGCTGACCATGGTGGTGTGCACCTGTAATCTCAGCTTTTGGGAAGCTATACACAGGTGGATAACTTCAAGTTCAATCTAGTAGTGAGACCCTGAACACCATGTAGATCCTGCCCTAAAAAAATACAGAAAAATAAATAAATAAAAAATAGAAGCATGCATCAACAAAGGAAAACAGACGTCAGATGAGCTACTCCTCAGTACCCCATGTTGATTTCCAAAACTCAATCTCTGTTACCACCTCTAACACAATTTATCATTCACCCAATACACAGTGTTTTATTATTCACAAATCATTCAGCATACACTTATATGCCCTTCACAAATCCCTAGGGAAGCTGGTGAAGCACAGGTCAATCTTATTTGGGAATCAAGGAACAGAGTCCAAGAAGCCAGACACAGTGAGGGCAGGCCAACTCCAGAGGCTTCCAGGAAGAAGCTTCCCAACAGAACACAGCAGTCAATGCGGGCTGCCAGCACAGGTGAGTGACAAGGAACTCATTCTTCTAAATTAGCAAGAGATAAGTGAAGCCCGGCCACTAATTCATGGCTTTTCTTATACACTCTGGACTATAAGAGGCCACGTTAAATGAGAAACAGGGATAGGAGCCATGTGCTAGTTGAGTGGTCACAGCTCTGCTTATCTTTGAAATAAAAAGTGAGCAAGAAATAAAACTTGTTCTGGGATGGGCGCTGGATGTGACCAATTTAGGGAAGTCTCTCGTCTTTTTTTTTAAAAACCTTGTGTGTTAAAAAAATCTGAACAGTGACTTCTGGGAAGATAGCAGAATGATAAGCGGCATTAAATCGATGTCTCCAACATTTAGAATTCAGACATTAGAAAACAACAACTTGGAGAAGAAAAAGAAAAGTGAAAGTAAGACACTCCATGACAAGGAACAACTGAAGAAATTGACCAACAAACCAACCCTGAGGAGTACCGAAAGACAGTCAAGACAGAGACAGAAATGAACACAATTCCAGAAAGAACAACCAGTCAAGACAGAGACAGAAATAAACACAATTCCAGAAAGAACAACCAAAGCTACCAGGCAGCGTAGTCAAATAGCAAAGTTAAAAAAAGCAGGAAATCAACAGCAGAAACATTAGATAACAAAGAGAAGCCAATACATATCAGTTACAACCATTAATGTAAATGGCCTCAATTTACCAATCAAAGGAGACTGGCAGAATGGATCAACAAACAAAATCCAACAAAATATTCTGCCTACAAGAAACTTCTTTTTTTTTTTTTTTTTCAAGAAACATTTTTAACTGGAAAGGAAACTCAGGCTGAAAGTCAGAGGACAGAAAACAATACTCCATGCAACAGGAACTCAGAAAAAAGCAGAGGTAGCTATTCTGTTTACAGATAATGTGAAGTTCAAAACAAGAATGATCAAAAGAGATAAAGAAGGTCACTACATAATTGTCAGGGGAAAACTTGAAGAGGAAGAGGTAACAATCATAAATATGCATGCACCAAATACAGGAGTGCCAACTATATAAGACAAATATAAGTGAAAAATCAAACGAGCAGTAGGACAATTGCAATAGGAGACCTTAACATCACACGGCCACAAAAAGAAAGATCAACTAGACAAAAAGCCAGGAAAACACTGAAGTGAACTTTTGGAAAAATGATCTCAGTAAATCTTTCAGAGTGTTCCACCCCACAACGTAAGAATACACATCTTTCTCAGCTGCATATGAGATATTCTCTAAAATAGGCCATATACTAGCCTATAGAATATTCTTAAGTAAAAGCAAAGGAACTGAAATCATCCCATACATATTATCTGACTGTAGAACAATGGAAATTGGAAATTACTGACGAAGAAACTGCAAAAAATCTATAAACACGTAGAAATTAAGTAGCACTCTCCTGAATAACCACTGGGTCACAGATGAAATCAAAGAAGAAATTAAACAATATCTATAATCAAATGAAAATGTAAATACAACTTACCAGAATGTGTGGGATGCAATGAAAGTGGTCCTCAGAGAAATTTATAGCAGTGACTTCTCACATCAGAAAAACAGAATGAGAACAAAAACCTAATGCTGCACCTCAAGATTTTAGATAAAAAAGAGCAAACAAGCCGAGAGCCCCCAAAAGGGAAGAAATTATACAGATCATAGCAGAAATTAATACAATGGATACAAAGAAAACAATATATAGATCTAATGAAGAGTTGTTTCTCTGAAAGAATAAATAAAATCAATAAGCCCCTAACCAATCTCATTAGAAAATAGATAAAACTCAAATTCAAGCATTAAGGAATGACTAGGATGAAATCAATACAGATCCTATACAAATCCAGAAGACCATCACTACTTACTTGGAAAATCTTTACTATCATAGGATGGAAAACAGAAGAAATGGACAGATTCCTAAAAACATATGAATTACCAAAGCTGAATTAAGAAGATTTAAGAATTCTGAATAACCTAATATCAGTAAATGAAATTGAAAATGTTATTAACAACTGACCAAGAAAGAAAAGCTCTGATCTTGATGGATAAACAGCTGAATTCCATGAGAAGTTTAAAGAAGATTTAATGCCAATACCATTCAAACTCTTTAATGAAATTGAAAAGGAAGCAATTCTCTCAAACTCCTTCCTGGAGGAAAGTACTCCCCTGATAGCAAAACCAGAAAAAGACCCTAACAAAAAAGAAAAATATAAGCCAATCTCTCTAATTTAGATGCAAAAATCCCCAACAAGACACCAACAAACAGAATGCAGCAAACAATCAAGAACATTAAATACACCATCACCAAGTGAAATTCATCTCAGGAATGTAGCGATGGTTCAATATATCCAAAACAATAAATGTAATACACCACACCAATGAAGCCAAAGATAAGAATCACATAATCATCTCAATAGATGCAGAAAAAGCTTCTGATAAAATCCAAAACTCGGGGCCAGGGAGATAGCTCTGCAGCACAAGTGCCTGTGTGGTTAAGTGCAAGGTCATG
>PVJA010012857.1:20458-50990 GCA_004027025.1 Myocastor coypus
AAAAAAAAAAAAAAAAAAAAAAAAAAAAAAAAAAAAAAAAAAAAAAAAAAAAAAAAAAATCCAATACTCACGATAAAAATCCCACAGAAAATAGGAATAAATGGTCTTTATCTCAACCTGATAAAAGCCATGACAATCCAACAGTCACAAACCAACATTATTCTAAATTAATAAAAACTGAAAGCTGTCATTTTAAAATCAGGAACAAGACAAGGATGGCCATTATGACCCCTCCTATCCAATATAGTTTTGGAAACATGAGACAGACCAAATAGATGAGAGAAATGAAAAGAATAGGAACAAGAAAGGAAGAAGGAAAGTCATTTTTGCAAACAACATGCTACTCTACCTACAAGATGCCAAAAATCTGAACAAAAGACTTCTAAATTAATTAATATATTTAGTACAGGATACACAGAGTCCCACTACAAAGTGATTCTCCTGTTTTCAGCCTTCCAAGCACTGGTATTACAGGTGCACACCACTATGCCCAGTCTCAATTGCCATCTCAGATTGTCCTGAGGGTGGGTCCGGCAGAGCAGGGGAAAGACTTATAAATTTAATAACTGAATTAAGTAGCATAGAGGGATAGAAAGTCAGTACTCAAAAATCAATAGCATTCCTGTACACAAACAACAAACTCACTGAGCAAGAAATTAGGAAAACTACACCCTTCACAATAGCATATAAGAAAATGAAATACTTAGGAATCAATCTGACAAAAGAAGTAAAAGATATATACAGGAAAATTGCAATACTCTGAAAAAAAGAGATCAAAGAAATTTTAGAAAATGGAAAGACACTCCTTGCTCATGGACAGAAAGAACCAACAATATGAAAATAGCCATACTCCCCAAGTTTTTACATAAGATTTAATGCAGCTCCAACCAAAATACCATTGGCATACTTCACAGATCTAGAGAAAACATCTCTAAAATTTATCTGGAACCAGAGACCTAGAATAGCAAAGGCAATCCTGGGCAACAAAGTCAAGGCAGGAAGCACCACAATTCCTGACTTGAAATTACACTGCAAAGCTATTATAATAAAATCATCATGGTACTGGCAACAAAACAAAACAAAACCATGTGATGGTGAATGGAAGAAGGTGCAGACACAAATATAAATACACGCAACCAGCTACCTTATCTTTGACAAACAGATCAAATTTGTTCACTGGAAGAAAGATAGCCTCTTTAATAAATGGTACTGGAAAAACTGGCTATCCACGTGCCAAAGAATAAAATTAGATTCATGTCTATTGTCATGTACTAAATTACAGATTAAAGATCTAAATATTGACAGAAACACTAAATGTACTATAAGAGAAAATAGGTGGAAATTTTGAAGGCATAGGGGTAGGCAGACAGTTTATAACTAAAAACCAAACTAGGGAAATATTACAAAGAAACAACAACTGGAATCTCATCTTACTAAAAAGTTTTTGCTTGAGTTCAATCCCTGGTACTGAAAAAAAAAGTTTTTGTACATCAAAGCAAATCACCAACAGAATGAAAAGAAAACTCAAAAATTAACTGTTCCTCAGAGAGGACTTCTATGTAGAACATATAAAGAATCTTTTTTTTTTTTTTTAATTTTGTATTTTAGAGAAGGGCCTACAGGCTGTTCAGTCTTACTACTAGATCAGACTCATAGTGATCCACCTGTTTATAGCCTCCCAAGAGCTAGGATTACTGGCGCATGCCACCATGGCCAGTCTCATCTGCCTCGGGGGTGGGGCCAGTACAGCAGGCCCTGGCATAGAACATATAAAGAATTAAAATTTAAAAAAAAGATTTCTCAAAATTCAAAGACCCAAAAAATGGGCATCTGAGATGCATATATACGTCTCAGATAAATACATCTGCAAATAAATATATGAAAAAATGTTCAACATCATTGGTTATCTGAGAAATACAAATTAAAACAACACTGAGATTCCATTTCACCCCAAAAAGAATAGCCATCATCAAAAAAATCAACCAGTAACAAGTGCTAGAAGGGCTGTGGGGGGAAAAATCGCTTTTTCCATTGCTGGTGGGAATGTACACTGGTACAGTCCCTGTGGGAATCAGTGTGGAGATTCTTCAAAACACTAGGCTTAGAGTTCCCATCGAACCCAACCAGTCCCCTCCTCGGTATTTCTCCAGAAGGATTAGCAAGATCATACCATAGCAACATATGTATGCCCATGTTTATAGCAGCACAATTTGTGATGGCTAAATTTTGAACACAACCCAAATAACCTATCAACTGAAGAATGGATAAAAAGATGTGGAATTTTTACACAACAGAATATTACTCAGCTACAAAGAAAGATAAGCTTGAGGCTTTCATAGGTAAATGGATGAACCTAAAGACCATATTCATTAAGTGAAATAAATCAGACCCACATGCATAAATGTTGTATTGTCTTCCTAGAGTAAGATCTTGAATGCGTAAATAAGGAGATTCAAAAGTTACAACAAAACTGCTCTAAAAGGAAAGAATTACTGAGATCGGTTAAGCAGAAAATAAGAAAGGAATATGATAGCCAAGATAATTGTATTACTAAGTTCTATTAGTTCACTGAAAGGAACAGTTAGTGTTTATATTGTTTGACCAATCTTACATGCTTATATCTGGTAATCTGAGAAACTACTTTAAAGATAACAATATGTAATGTAATAACCATTGTTAATTTCATGTTGTTTTGAAATTCTTTGTTTTTATTTTTATTAAGCTCTTTAAAATTAAAAAAAAAAGTTTTCAATTCTGTGGCATGGGAGAACAGAGGTTAGAAAAAAAATTCTCCCCAAACACACTTGTAGGTTGGCATTTGTGAAGATGTTTTCATACTATCACATTTACTTGTGGGCACATATAATGATGCCAGGATACCAGAAGATGATGGAGAAACATTGCACAGAAAGCTGCCTTAGTCCTGTAGTACCACAGCCACATGGTCCACATTTGTTTGAAGAAGAGCAAGAAAGCAGAGTGGCTGACGTGAGCAGTGGGTTGAACAGTCAGGACAGGATGGAAAGGCAGGTGCCTTGTGGAGCTTTATAGGCTCTCTTTTCCCCAAGTAATTCTGGATGTGAAATAATTCATAATACAAGAACTATATGCTTTTCTCTGCACTCTAAAATTTACTCCAATTTTTATATGAGGAATGGAACGAGGAAAGCCAAGAGGAAGGTGAGCACCTCTAACTGCAGCATGGTGGGAGGCTGAGCAACTCAGCAAAGCCTCTGTCTCAAAATAAAAGGGGCTAAGGATAGAGCTCAGTGGTAGAGTGCCCTGGATTTGCTCTCCAAACCAAAAAGGAAGGGGAGTGGAATGGGGAGTAGAGGTAAAAGTTGGGGGGGATGATGAGTTAAAGTGCTATAGGTAGAGGGCAACAGGATTCTTGCAGAGAAATTATACAACTTGGACCAGAATGGTGAGCATGAGAAGATAGGAAAAGTTGAGGTTTGGTAACTACTTGAAGATAAATCTGGCTGTATTTGTCAGTTAAGTGGAGCTGAAATGCAAAGAAAAAGAATAGTATGCTGAAGATGACTCCTAGATAACTGGCCTAAGACGAGGTGATCCAATTTACTAAGAGGACAAAGTCAAGAATATGGAAAATCATTTGGGCACTGAGGAAAAAACAAGTTTGTGTTTTGAACAGAAACAATTATGAAAGCAACGGCATGTAGGAGGCGGCCCTCCTCTGAGTCCTCACTCTCGGTACTTCTAATTCTGGCCAGGCAACTTTGGACAAGTCAATTACTCTCATTTAATTTTCTCATCTATATAACGTGGGAATGGCAAAACGCCACTCAGGACTGACAGAACAAGAGAATGGGATGTCCGTCTATACCCTGTTCATCGGAAATGTGCTGAATCAAGGTCAGTTTTCTTGTTTCATTTGTGACTTCTGGTAAGTGCATATTTCAATGACTCGTATTAGAGTAAACACAATTACATCTCCACAAATGATACTATAAAGACCTAATTATATTTAGTAAGTTTTTTTTGGGGGGGGGGAGGGGACTGGGGATTGAACTCAGGTCCTTGAGCTTGCCAGGCAAGCACTTGTTCTGCTGAGCTATCTCTTCAGCCCCAAAGACTTAATTATATCATCTAATCCTATCTCATGTTTAAATGCTAAACATGTGAGATCTATACTGAATACATGGAAAATGTATCCACATTCCAGCAGTTCACCATTCTAACAAATGTCTGGAAGCTAATAAGCACCTCCTGTAACTGTAAAGGCCACATGTAACTTTCATTAAACTCATGTAACTCAGTAAATTTAGTATGAAAATACTTACGCAAGTTTTTCTTTTCCCGATATATACATTTTTTGACATGTACACATACATGTACACACAACACACACACACACACACACAATCTTACTTAATCCTTCTTATATATAGAATGGCTACTATGTTTCTGATGACTTAAAGAAATTGAAAGATGAAAGTTCTCCTGAAGGAGTGGCTCTCCTCTCCTGCCCCTCAACTCTGAAAGTTACGATCTTGATGTATAATCCATCTGGCATCAAGACCTGGTCATGTTAGTGAAATTTCTAACATACCAAAGTGCTGAGCACTTCCATGACTACTAACAGAGAAAAAACACAACTACTCCTTAGACACAGTATTTAATAGTTCACAAAATACATTTATGTGCATCATCTTCTTGGCCCCATGTGATATGCATGTAATAACCAGCACATGCATAAGGCACAATTATTGTGAGACAACCTGACTTAAAATTAGAACGTCACTGTTGCGTATTTCTTCACATTAGTAGTGTTCCTTATTATTTTATGATCCACGTATTCATTTAATTAGTATTTGAATATCCACTTTATATCAGATAATGTGTTCAATGTTTGGTATCCACTAATATTATATTTTTTGTTACTGTTAAAAACAATACATCTAAATTTAATGTCAATTTTAAAAATACCACAGCAACCTCTTCTCAGGGTGTCTTTTCCCTGGGAATGCCTATTAGTTTCTGCTATGGCTTGTCCCTAGATGTTCACCAAAGCCTCATGTTGTTACAACTGGGGGTTTGGGGAGGTAGCTGGACCTAAGGCATGCGCATGTGGGTGTAGGTGCATGAATACGGATTAAGGGTCTGGGGACTGGATTAGTTCTAGGATCAGCACTGTTCTGAGGAGCAGCGATGGAAGCCTGACTCTAGGTGTGGATGGCACCAATCAATAGGCTTCTTGTCTAGGCAGAATATAAAGCAATGGAAAGAACGCAGGCTTGGTCCGGCTGCCTGCTCTGCCATGACCTGCTCCTCCTCTGCAATGCACCTCTGCATGCTAGCCTGTCTTGGAGTCAGCCAACTATGGACTGAAATATAAGCCAAAATATATCTTTCCTTAACCTTTAACTTTGTTGGTATCAGCTATTTTTTCTCAGTAATGAGACTAAGTTTCATAAACTATCTTTTTAATATGTGGGTGGTAAACTTTATCAACAGTGGAGAAATGGTATAGGAGTCCCAATTATTTGAAAGCAAAGTATGAGAAGGAAGAGATTTCAAACTAAGAAGATAGGGACTCACACATCTATTATACTGTTTTTATAGGTGACAAATCATTAACAGTAAGCTCCACCATTTAGTGAAGAAGAACCAGCATTCCCTGAAGTATACTTTGAGGGATACTTTCTAAAGAATATTTATGTGAAAGAGGTTAAAACAATCTTCTGGTCAATCTGGAATCACTAGGTTAAAGAAAATAAAAAGAACTTATAACCACAGATCTGTTTAAAGCCTCCTGTATGCCATGGTATGTACTTGTAGAACTTGAAGTCATAATAAGAACCTTCTGCTAAACTTATTAGACCATGGAAACTTGAGAGGAACAAGCTGATAACTCAGATAACTGTGTTCAGTGTAATATATTGGGGCAGCCCTGGGAAATTGGGAAACATCAAGACATTTCCATTTGTTGGGCCCAGCAGGATAGCTCAGCGGACTAAAGCGCCTGCTTAGGCAAACCTAGGCAAGTGCAGGGATCACCATTTAATCTCTGGCATGTGCCATGGCAGCCCGGCCCCCAGGGCGGGCTGAGTCAGCTATGGAGTCCCAGCAGAATGGTGCAAGCTTGTAACCCCAGCTCTAGGAAGGCGGAAAGCAGAAGGATCAACCAGAGCATGAGTGAGACCCTGCAACAACCAAATACATTGAAAGAAAGAAAGTAAGTTCCATTTATAGATTCAACTAGGTGACAGGTCCTTTTAGCTTGCAGAGCTGAGTACACAAGAACAAATAAATGCTCATGGACTATGGAGAAGATCATGCACTATGCGGTAAGCAGACAACAGCACTGGGTTTCACTTTCTACTACACTGCAACATCTAACAATGCCCAACACACACTAGACATTTGATAAAATTTGTTAAATACATGGATAAAAAGGGAGGTGACAGAGGTGCATGCAGATTTCAGAATTAGTGGTCAAAGTTCTTCTGGCTTTAATTATTTCAATTTCCATATTGAGGCTTCTAGACAGTGCTTAATTTATTTTCTTAGAACAAAAGCCTGACAATTATTCCAGCAGTCTTTTGTATCATGACCCTGATCTAATCTAATAAGAGAAAGGTGCCACTGCTGTTGGTGGATGCACAGCACATTAATGAGATCTCCTTGAAACAATCCCATCTCTATTATGAAGGCAAAATTACATTTCCCAGCATAACTATTTGTCAGTCAAACTCATATCAACATCAATATCAAGTGAAACTTGGTACTGTTTCACTTGCACATCAACTTAGTAGTTTGTCAACCCTTTGGAAAATGGTTGAGAAGCTTAGAGTTTTAAGTAATGATTATAAATCTGTATTATCCTCTTCTATCTTTTGCCTGTTTTCCTATCAGCCAGAGAAACTAGGTCACCTGAAAATGTGTTTTAAAGTTATACACTATTTACATTCTTAAACCCTTGAGATTCTAAAATGTCAGCTCTTTGAAAGCAGAGAACTTGAATGTTTCTGAGTTGTGCTTTGTTTGTTTGTTTTCTATATTTAAGACAGGGTATACAGGGTTTACACGGTCTCACTACATAGATCAGACTCATGGTGATTCTCCTGTTTTCAACCTCCCAAGTGCTGGGATTACAGGCAAGTGCCACTGCGCCCAGTCTCAATCACTGTCTCAGCACACCCCAGGAACACTGGCTGCTGTGCTCTGCCTAAGCAGGTGCGTTAGTCTGCTGAGCTATCAGGCTGGCCCTTGAAAGGTTCTGTTTACAACTGTCTCTGCGTGAAAGATAATGCTACAGAACAAAGCAGATTTTCCATAAAGACTGTTCAATGTATGCTGATTTTCCTTTCCTTGTAAGACCCATTGCTTTAAAATAACTTCTTCTACTTACCCACTCAGCACAAAGGAATACAGGAAAGTCCAGCCAGTGCTATGATATTGTTTCCATAAAAACTATGAATCACAGAAGTTTGGCTGACACAGATGATGAGAGGAGATTTGGACAGCCTCTTTGAACTGCATAATACCGTACCTCACCTCCTCTTCCAAGTCTTAACCCTGAGTCACAGAAATAAACCAGGGACAAAAATCAAACCTGCACTTATTCACCTGATCCAGATTTGACATCTAGAGCTAATCTTAAGTTTTGAACCTCACAGAATTCAAAAACACAACTGAACATTCTTCAGTTATAACCCTCCAGCAACTTTTATTTTGAAGCTTATGTTATTTTACCAGAAATAATATTTTCCTTTTTATTATACAGTAAATTGCTTATATCTACTTGTCTCTTTGATAGTGGGTACAAGACATCTGCATTGAGTTGTATAGGTTCTATTTTATAAATAAATTCAATAGGGTAACAGATTTTTCACTGTGACTTGCCCTGCTCACAGTACTGAAGACCGCTGCTCTGCTGTGAGAACAATAGCAACACAGTACCAGGCTGCTGTAAGGATTACAGGAGACACTAATCTTTCATGTGAGTACTTGGCTACTTTCATTAATACAGCTTGAGAAGGACAGACGGACTAATTGCTACAATGACCGAGTGCCTACACAATCTGATCACCTTTGAACAAGTTCTCCTTTCACCTTGTAGTAAGCTGTTCTTCTCCCACTCTAGCCACAGAAGTTGAAACTCGGATGCTTTGCAGGCCCTATGTTAATCCAAGCATGAATTCTTCCTGCGGAGTTTAGACAGCATCTCTGGATTACTTCTGGCTGGGTAGTGTCATTGAGGGGAATCATTCATCCGCCCCCCTGCATTTCTTTTCATGGCCTACGCTGCATTCTCTTTTCTTCTTATGTTTCCTTCAAGAGACTTGGTTGGCTGAGAGGAACTGAACCCTTTATTTTAGTTTATCAAAAATTTCTAACCAGAGGGGATGAGCACTGAATGCTAGGGGCATGCTGGGCGGGAGCATCTGTGTCTGGCCTTTTCATCTGTACAGCTTGCCAGTAATTGCGAAGTTTTCCCTCCTGCAACAATTATCCCCCATTTCTCTACCCACCCCCACCTCGCCCCCTAGTTAATTATCAGTTCTGGAATTAAACTGCTTGCTTTTCCTGCTGTTGCCATGGCAATGGTTGGCCTGCACCTGCCACTGGGTGAACAGCGGCTCTTTCAGAAGAGCCAATAGCAGTTGCTGGCTGCACAAAAGTCAGGGAGTAAGCTACTGTTTACCTGTCTGTGGAGAGAAGTTCCTGCTCATTCCACCTTAAGCATTTTCCTGACAAGCTCTTCATCAACTTTCTTCTCAAACTTAAAATTCAACAAAGAAAATCTAAACAACATTCCTATTGGCTTGTCACAATTCTATCCATCAGCTTTACTTATTAGCAAGCAGCAAGTCAGAAGATATAAATCTTCCAGCACCTGACCAAGGCAGTATAGCATAATGGCTGAAAGCACAGACCTTCAAGCCCTCTAGATACAGGTTTTTATACTAGTTGTAATGACTTCCTAGTTGTACGAGAAGGCTTAATCGCTGAAACTCTCATAATACCAATTTCTCCATGTCTTAGTTCCTCTTCTCTCATTGCTGGGACAAATACCCAACACCCAAAATGAAGGAAGGAAAGGTTTATTCAGCTCACTGCAACTGAAAGTTTCAGTCTGTATTTGGCCAACTCCAATGCTGAGTGGAACAGGACAGAGAGCATCCAATTCATGGTGGCAGGATAGCAACAAATGGCAACAGAGGCAACCGGCCAACCAGAGCAACAGAGAACAACAGAGAAAGTCTGTTGCTCTGTGTCTCTTATATTACTTTTAGGCTCTCTGCCTCAGGCCACACCAATAATCCAGCAGTACTAAAATTCATAATCCCAGCAGTACTAAAACATATAATCCCAGTGGATCAAGAGTTAGTCTCAAACTCTAGAAGTCCCCGCCCCATGACTATATGAGGCTTGGGCGGGGAACAACTAGACATAAACCACAACACCCCACATACAAAAAGGGGAGTGGAATAACTATGTACAGAGTAGCTTAAAAGCTGTGCAGATATATATATAGATATAGATATAGATATAGATATAGATATAGATATAGATATAGATAGATAGATAGATATCCCACCTGACGTTCAATACACTGGGTGTCACTATTATCACTGGTTAACTATCATTTGTAGATAATCCAGAAAGTTTTACAACTGGTGAATGTTAATCCTTATCTAGGCGATAACAACTCCTGTAAGATAAAACTGCAGCATCTGGGCCAAGACACATCTAGCAGCCAGAGCAGCTAAGAAAGGTTTCTCTTGCTGGATTCCCTGCAATTCTGTCAGCTCCTCCTTCCTCATACGGTTTGGCTCATGTTCAATCTCACTTTCTTTAAACAGAATTGATGGAACCCGAGTATAGGGGTAAATGGACTAACCAAGGAAGCAAAATGCTTTTCAATTTACAACCACACTGCAATCTACCCCTGGTGGCTGCATCAAGGAGTAAGGGGAGAGGCTTTCCCACTAGGCAGTGTTTCTCTTCCCTGAAATGCCTGGAGGTTGGTGACAAAGTATTTCCTCTTATGAACCTGAAATCACTCCAGTTTAGGTGATGGATTAAGGAGTACATTCTGGCCCATGGCAAACATGTCAGCTTTTAATTTTATCTCAGGTTTTGCCTGCCTTCCTTCCAAGTTCTGCACTACACCCCTATTGTGCTAATTTTAAGGAAACTTGCACTTAATGACTCAAAACTACATACCAACTTGAAAAGGAAAAGAAAAGAAAAAACCCACCAGCATGGGCTCTGGGCATCTGCTGCAGATGCCTGCTGCAGGTTTCTTGATAAAAAGGTTAAGTGTAATTCAGCCACGCAGAGATTGCAAAAGAAAAAAAGGAAGAACATTTGGAAGCTGTTGGGAAAATGGAATTACTGACCTCTCGCCTGCCTCTCACTGAGAAAAAGCCAAAATATGCCTGAGACCAGCAGGTTTCTCCTACAATGAAAAAGGTCACGAACAAGGATTTTGCTGTGGTTGGCCACTGATGAAGAGGAAGAAGCAAGGGCATCAGATTTAGTTATCCTTAACTAAAGAATATTCGTGACTACCTAAAATCTATTCTGGTTAGTGTCAGTCCAAAATATCTATAAAAAGAAAGCAAGCAAAAGAAAAGTAGCCAGGCATGGTGGTGCACGACTGTAATCCTTGCACTTGGGAGACTGAGGCTGGAGGACTGGTGTGAGTTCAAGACTGGCCTTGGCTACAAAAGTGAGTTTGAGGCCAGCATAGCTTTGAGACCCTGTCTCAAAAAGACAAAAAAAAAAAAGAAAGAAAGAAAGAAAGAAAGAAAGAAAGAAAGAAAGAAAGAAAGAAAAAGAAAAAGGAAAGAAAGAAAGAGTAAACTAGATCATGAACACATATTTCAGCATAAGGGACCAACTTGATATTCTGTCCAATCAACTTAAGTATTTCACTAGCTTTGTGCAAAAAACCTGTATCTTTTATTTGGAAAATGTTGGTGCTTTAATACTGCTTCTCTCCATTAATTTGGAAGGAATTATTATCATAACCACTTTCCAAACTTGATTTTAAATTACAGGAGAACAGAACCTGTCAAAATAGGAGTATAACTGGAATACAAATCAAATGAGCAATTTCCTTTTATAACTACTTTATCTTAGTTGCTTATTTTTCTACCTAAAATCTCAAATCCCATAGGTGCATATTTTCATAGCACATTTGTCCTTTAAGTGTAAGGTATGAGATTTCTGAGGCATGCAGAAAGCAATCAACACACCCATAACGGAGCATGAGGTGGAACGAGGGGAAGATATCCTTGAGATTCAGCAGTCTGTCTTTAGGAGAAGATGGTACAAGCAAGAGGTAAAGTGTAACAGGAAAAGGTACGGATCTTTTGGAGCCTGAGGCAGGGCCAAGCAGGGAGAGCCTTTATGAGGTGGTCTCAACCCTCCTTTCAGCCTCACTTCTCATCCACTTACTCACCAGTACCCATGCAGCATGAGTGTTTTTATTCCTCTGATCCGTAAAAAGTGCTGCCTTCTCTCCTTAGATGGCCCTTCTGTCCTTTCCATCTGAAAAGGCTGCCCTACCCATTTGCTGAAGCTATATCTTAAATGCTGTATTTTCTAATTCTTTATTTTGGGCTATTTGTACCTTGCTCTACATCCAGTCTGTTTTAGAAGAACCATTATAGCATAGTGGCTAGGAGTTTGCTCTCTAGAGCCAAACTACTTGAGTATGGATGCTGGCTCTACCATTTTTTAGCTATGTGATCTCATGAATAGATAATCTCTCAGTATTTTCATCTCAGATGAGAAAGGAAGATAGCATATAAATACACATTAGGACAGTCATAAGAAATAAATGATCAAATATATAAATGTTTAAAATATTTTCTCAGTTGACATTTCATAAATACTTCTTTGTAAGTTATGACAATTATTATATTGCAGTAGCATCTGAAATTAAAACAGTTCATTTCACTCTCTCTCAAACTAGACTTTGGTGTAGTTAAATACCGGGGTAAAAATCACACCTGTGAGGCTTAGAATAGGGCCAGGCACACTTTGGGCACTCTTAGGATACGTGCTAAAAATATTAATGGTAGAATTCCTCTGCAGCCTTCTTTTTGAGAGGTTAAAAAATACAGCTCTTGGTAAAAGTGTTATCCTGATAAGCTTGGAGGTCAAATATACAAACCAAGTTAGACTACCAAGAAGCATACCTAATGCACTGGATGGCACACAGAAGTTGGTCAGAGTAGAGCTGTGGCATGCAAAGTGACATCCATAGCTCTTCTATTGAGCTTTTCCTTAGCATGATGGAACCAGAAAAGGCAGACAGATGTACTTGTGGTGAAAGAGAAGCTGCCCCCAGACACACTTCCAGTTGCAGGCAGATGCAGTAAGTCACACATACCTCAGCTGCATTTTCCAGCTGCGAATGGATTCTCTGGTTAATAAGCAACATAAACAAAATTAAGCTGTGATACATAGACCAACTACTGAAAATCAATTACGCTAGCAAGGAGACTTGATCTTGGTACAGAGAAACAGCACAGTGTACTGCCTGGCTTCATCCTTGACCTGACCAAACTAGATGAACAATCAAACCTCAGCTCTGAGTCTGTAACACAGAAATGTCAGAAGTAAAAGACAATTAGGCACTGCAACCCCACTACGCATAATAAGCAGCCCCAGATAGTTCTACTTCCTATCATGAATATGGGAACAAATTTCTATGGCCTTCAGACAGCCCTCCTGAAATGCATATAATACAACAACCAAATCATGAATTTGCAAGAAGCAGACAAAGGGTCAACAAGATGACCGTGTGGGGAAGGAGGCATCTGGGGCTAGACAGCAGCAGCAGCAGCAGCACCAGGGACAGGGCAGCCTTGTCAGCCACAGACTGCTTCATTGTGCACAAGATCTATGATGGTGAGAATGCCCAGGACCAGTTTGAGTATGAGCTGGAACAGGCTCTGGAAGCCCAATACAAGTACACTGTCACTGAGCCCACCCCAATTGCTGATGAGACAGTGCGCTGGATCACTGTGGGCAACTGCCTGCATGAGCCGGCTGTGCTGGCTGGCACCTCCTGCCTCTTCACCCTGTTGACTCTTACCTTAGATTATTCCCACTATGTCGCCCTGCCTGCTGATGTGTTGAGCTTGGCCTGCTGCAGCCTCTATGGGATCTCCTGGCAGTCTGACCCTTGCAGCAAGTACCAAGTGGAGTGTGATGCCTATAAACTGTCTCGACTGCCTCTGCACACACTCACCTGTCCTATGCTGGTGGTGCTGGTCCCAAAGGATGACCTGCACAGAAAGAGACTGCACAGCATGCTAGCACTGGCTGCCTTGGTGTACTGTGTAATTAAGATTTACGAACTCAGCCGGGCGTGGTGGCACACGCCTGTAATTCCAGCACTTGGGAGGCTGAGGCAGGAGGATTGGTGCGAGTTCGAGACCAGCCTGGGCTACAAAAGTGAGTTCAAGGCCAGCCTCAACTGCATAGCAAGACCCTGCCTCAAAAAGACAAAAAAAAAAAAAAAAAGATTTACGAACTCTATGCTGTATGACTCCGGTGAACAGGAGAGGAACAGAAACACAAAGCCCGCAAAAGAGAAGAGGACACAAATGATTCTGATTGCTTCATAACAGTTTTTGCTCTGTGAGGCAGCAGAGACTGGGAAGATGTTTGGTTTAATATTTGTTATTTTTTAAAAAGAGCACAGATCATGGGTGTACCAAGGATCTTTTTTCAGCTTATTACAAAAAAGATGTGATTTGCATAACCCTAGAGGGGGTCTGAGGCTATGGAAGTCTTTACTAGGCAGTGGACTGTGAATAGAAGCCAACGCTGCTGAGAGAGTGTGAACACACTTGGAGATCTTTAAGTAATATTGTTTAACTGTCCCATTCGGAGCCGACCAGAAGCCATCAGCCATTAAAATTATGAGTATTTCAAAGAGGAGAAAGAAGGAGGAGGAGAAGGAGAAGCAGCAGCAGCAGCAGCAAACGATACTGATCTAGTCTTACTTCTGCAACCTCTAAGAAGTGAGAAAGAGAATATTATATATAAGAACATGCTATGGGGCTGGGGACATAACTCAGTAGAATAAGTGTTTGCCTGGCAAGTGGAAGGGTCTGAGTTCAATTACTGGTTCCGGAAAAATAGAAAAGAACATGTGGTCACTCATTGGAGGGCAAGGTGCCTAGCATGTGGCCCCAAAATAGTTTTTAAGGAATCAAAGAGGAGACTGTTAAAATTATCAAATTATCTCATTTATAAGTGGATCCATTTATGCTGTATCTGATAGACCTGTGTTGTTCATCGCAATTATATCTCCAAAACAAGCCAGGGGAATGGGATGAAGAGCGATGAGGTTTGAATTTACAGGAAAACGAACAACAGAGTAGAGAAAGGGTAAAGGACTTGCCCGAGGTCACAACATCACAGGCAGAAAAAAGGCCTGCTGACTCCTCCAGCGCCTAGTCCTCTACACCACACTTCCTGTTTGCTGACAAAATCAGCCTGGGTCACATCCACACTGATCTGAGCAGGCGCTTTCTTCACTGGAATAACAGCCAGCTTTGAAGATGAAAAATTCCAGAGGCTCCAAGCATGGCTGTTGCTAATAGTAAAGCCATTTTTCTTTCAGTTTTTTTTTTTTAAAAAGAAAATCACAGAAAACCTCAATAGCAAACCAAAATTTAATCTGATCTCACTCCGTCTCTTCTGAACACAAGAGTTTTAAGGGTCTTTTCTTCTCTGATGTCCTCCCACTACACAATTGCTCTCACACTAGCAGATCATACTGCCACCCCCTCTCCTTGAATATATATTACTTCTCAGCAGGCTCTGGCAAGAGTATAAGGAGCCAATCTGTGAGGGAGTGAACACAAGATCTTCCATAATAGAAAAGAGAAGACAGAAATTGCTGCCAAAAGTGTAAATTGCTTTTTTGCTTGAAAAGAAAAAAACATTCTGGGTTTCAAAGACACCTTCTTACAAGATGACTCCACAGCCATTAATACCTATGTCTTACATATTAGGATTTTTGTTTTCCTCGCCTTCTGAGAACCCTTGCCAGACATGAGTGCGTGACATGGATCTGAGGAGTAAGCTACCACATGGAGAGCAGTGGGCAGCTACTAGCAGGGGTCAAGGGAGGGTCTGCCTGGGGGGGGGGTCCCCACACAGCACCAATTTTGCTGCTGGTATTCTGAGAACACTGTGAAGATGAGACAAAGAAATATCCTCAAATACTGACAGAAACTAAGCCTAAGAGCCTCTCTCTGGAGAAGGTGCTTGCAGAAAACCAAAGTCAGCAATTCAGTGTCAGAGCAAGTCTGAACTCTGGGGTCGAGGGAGCAGACCAAAGCGATCCCGTAGAACTGCATATGAAGCCCATGGAATGGAGCAGTTGGCCTCCTGGAGGTAGCCCAGGAGACTGTCGAGTGCATGAGCCCTGAAACTATAAGACAAGCCCTAACTCTGTCACTTACTAGCCTTGGGGTCCAGGGCAAATTCATCTCTCCAGCCATTTCCTTATTTGACAAGAGGGACAACTATAGCATAATCTGTATATAAGGATTTTAACTCATCTACTTTTTAACTCATACAAAGCATTTTGGACATAATTAACTTTCAATAAATGGTAGCTACTATTAGTATTATTTTAACTAGCAGGATAACCGTACTCTAAAGCTGAGGGCAAGAAGCACACTTGACCAAACAGCATCCGGCTACCTTGCAAGTACGTCCCTACAGGATGGAAACTTTTCTCTCCACTTTCCATTGCGGAGACTGCTCTGGCTCTATTTCTCCCTTGATTCTACATAGACAGTGGTCAAGAGACCAAGCAGAAAGAATACTAGCAAAGACGACACAGGTGTAAGAGTCCAAGCAGAACCAAAACTCAGGGTCATCAAGCAAGTTTCCTATCTATAGCCTGTGCAGAAACCTATGTTTTCTTTCTATCTCCCTAACATACCAAAACGTCACACAATCTGTCAGCAATGCAGAAGCCTTTGGACCAGCAATCTGTATGGCTTGTTGAAATGGCAAAGTGTTTTCATAAATACCAAGTTTAAGATTTAAGACAACCTTCCTTGAAGTGTTAATTAGTGTACATGAAACCAAATGAGAGTTCAATACAAATAAACTTAACGGAATCAACAAGTATGAGTTCAAGGGCTAAAATACATGACCCCTCTTACGTACTCTTCAAGTGCTCACTGTACCAAAGGCGGTTTTGTCAAGTTCTAGTACAAGAGAACCTTGCTGATATCCATGGCAGCCTGGCTCGAGGGAGACAGCCTGCCATCTTGATTGGTACTAAAGACACTATGTCTCACCACTGCTGTATTTAATGACAGGAAGTTATCTGCAGTTAAAACTCTGAAGCCAAAATCTTGTACTCAACAGTATTTTTGGAGAGTGTTAAATCTTTTCATAAGGTCTACTCAACATGACTCTAGCATGTGGCCATAAAGATAAAGTGAGCCGAGTGTGCCTGCTGAATTTGAAGGAGCTGGAGCTAGTCCCGAACTAAGACATGAAACGCCAAGGAGAACGTGGTGTCTAACTCAAACTTCAAATGGTGAAAGCCTAGTGAATGACTGAAGAATGTACTGATTTGGGCCCCTGTCACTGCAACTATAGTAACATGGTTTGGATGTGACCTGAGCCCCATTCATGTACTGAACATGTGACACCAGAGTAGAAAAACATTAAAAGATGGTAGGGCATGTACGGTATGGGGCATGTTAAAGTGGATGAGGTCAACATCCCCCCCCTCTGAGGGGACAAAGCAGGTCTCTCGAGGCCAAATCAGTTCCCAGAAAGCTGGTTGTTATAAAGGAGGTGGCACCCTCCCTTCTTCTCTCTGTGAAGTTCTCCACCATTATGATACCATCCACCATGAGGCCCTCACCAGAACCAGTTCAGATACTACAGCCAGCCCCTTGGACCTCCAGAGCTGTGAACTAAAGATGCATCTTTCCTTACAAATACCTAGCTTAAGATACACTTTTTTTTTTTTTTTTTTCCCCCCGGTGGCACCAGGGATTGAATTCAGGACCCTACACTTGCTAGGGAAGCACTTATTCTAATGAGCTATCTCTCTGGCCCAACAGCTGAGGTTTTTTTTGTTTTTTGTTTTTTTTTGTTTTGTTTTGTTTGTTTGTTTGTTTGTTTTTAGCTGGCTCAGGCTGCCTTATTGGTGGGTCTGGGGATTAACCCTTGTGCCTGACTGGGACTGCCTGTCCAAGTATGTAAACCATAAGCTAACCCACAAGCTCTTAGCTTGAGGTCTTCTATTATAGAACACAAAACATATCACTAAGAGCCCTGCCCCAACTTTGGTTCTTCATTCACTTCCAATTGATTTTCCATTCCAATGACATAGAGACTTATAAAACCTAAACCTGCTCATGTTGATTCCTATTTAAAATTCCTTAAAGGCTTCCTATTAACTTCAGGATAGAGTTCAAATACCTCCAGTTGATACGGCTCTAAGTGACCTGCGCACTTCTTTCCTTCTTTTGCTCTTCTCTATGAAGACCTTTTACAGTTTTCTATCTACAGAAGCTGGCCCTGTGCTCCGCCTGCCCTCTCATCATCCAGACCTCTGTGTTGTATAACCTTTCCTGGTTAGCCTTCCCCCATCACCCAGACGGTGGAACCCTTCCTCACAGAGCCTAGACTCAGCTTATCACAGCGCTGCCCACAGTGAGCGCTTGACAGATGCCTGCCTCTACTCTGCCCTACTCACCACATGTACCCAGAGTGAAGCCCAGGCTGATGCATGGCAAGGCCACAAACATTTTAAATGACTAAATGAAGATACACAGAGAGAAAGGAAGGGACAGAGGAAAGGGTGTAAGGACACACAAAAAGAAGCTATTTGTGAGCATGGCTAGAAGATGGAGTTAAGGGGCCCAGCGGGATGGCTCAGTGGTCTAAAGCGCCTGCTTGGGGAAGCTTGGGCAGCTTCAGGGACCGCGGTTCAATCCCCGGCACCACATGCCGCACCAGCCCTGCCCTTGGGGTGGGTTGAGCCGGCCATAAAAATGAGTGAATAAACAAACAGAGGTAATGAAACAAGAAAAATAAATAAATAAAATAAAAAATTCTTTAAAAAAAAAAAAGAAGATGGAGTTAAGTTTAAAGCAGGGTGCCTGGGACTTTGGCCATAGCAGAAAAGGAGCTGGACAGTTCCTCATCTTTCTAGAGCAGAGACTGAGAAGTAGTTTCCAAGGGAAGGAAGCTCTGGCACATGGAGATGTGAGGTAATGTTTAATATTTCTTACCTATGATGAGGGCTTAGAATGTGGGCAGGGGAAATGGAAAATGAACTGTATTTGTTGGTTTGAGATAAAATCAAAGAAATGTCTGGGACAACCTGCTTGGAACCCCCCTTTTGTCCCTCTCTCAGACAGGAGCTTTCTTTCCCCCAATAAATCTATTCTGCTCATAAAATAAAATAAAATAAAATAAAATAAAATAAAATAAAATAAAAATAAATAAATAAATAAATAAAATAAAGAAATGTCAAATACTGGTGGCACCAGTAAGTTAACCTTGGACAATTCATTTAACTTCCTTTAATGAGGCACTTGAATGAGATTAGTGATGTTTAAGTGGAGTTCTGAGGAACCTGATCTCTGCAGAAGCTCCTCAGGGGCTACCAACACAAAGAAGGACGGGTTTACCAAGAGTGGTGGCCTTAATTTTAGGCAGAGAAAAGTTTCTTACACATTGACGTTCAAAGTTTGTTTGAAAAAAAAAAAAAAAGAGAAGAAGAAGAAAAGGGTATTTCTACTAGAAATAAAATTCGAATTGCAGTGGCCTGACTGACCTTTCTGATCCCTTCCAGTCAGTTTCTGAGTCTACGGGACAGATGGTGTTTGTCTGGATATTACATTCTGCTTGACAGAGACTCCCAGTTGGGATGACACAACTGTAGCAGTTCTTAATAATAATAATAATAATAATAATAATAATAATGAGTATAAATTAGAATTAAAACAAAAATTACAAGTGATACAGAATTTCACTTAACAAAGTAATAGAAATTTCACAGTATTTGTTGCAAGACATAGTGTTGTTTTCCAACCAGTTATGTGTATTACCAGATATATGCATGTAAAATTGGAAGGAAAAATAAAGAAATGTATAAGAAATTAAGAAAAAAGTACAAACAAGTGAAAGAAAGAGACAAAACTAAGTACTATCCGCTCCTTTCCACAGATCGGCGGAAATGCACAGTACAGTTGTCCAAATCATCCTACTAATATTCATAGATAAATCTCTTTCTATTAGCACTGCTTGAGCAAAATACTGGAAAGGTAGTAACCCAGAGTCCAGGTTCACTGGAAAGCTGAGACAATAATGAAATGTACTGTTAAAAATGTCATCTTACTGTAGATGCAGAAAAGCATAAAAGTATTTTTTTCCTAAGGAAAATTTTATATCCCTAGGACTTGGACTCATTGTATTAGTATCTTCTGGTCAGACACAAAGATGTTACAGGAATAAAGAATATTCCTACCCTAAAATACAAAAATTTTTAAAAAATGAAAATAACCTAAAAAAATATTCCTGCAAAGGCCTACAGCCCATTAAAAAAGAGTCAAATTCACATTAAAAGAGAACAATGCAAAATTTTACTTAGTGGGCCCACCCGAGAGTACATAAGTACTGTTCAAATGTAGTGCTGACTTTTCTTAACAAGGTACTCTGAATGTGCTAAAGAATAAAGCAACGTCACTGTCATTACAACTTTCAAGTCTATCTTTATCTGAAGGTTACAGACAGGAAATGACACAGATAGTGAAGGAGATGGAAGTCTTAAAAAATAAGATTTTTCAAAGCCCTGGCTTAAAATGGAGATCCCTTTTCTGTGCTATTTCCTTGGCTACCCATATTTTGTGGGGCATTAAAAGGCCACAGATGTCACTCTACTTCAATTTTGAGAAAAGACAAGCAGTAATAATGTGATCTTACCTGAGACCTTCCTCATCGCCCTGAAAAACAACAGAAAGAAACAGGATTAGAAATCATCATTGGTAAAAAAATGACTTAGATTTCTGTCTTCTACTCTTTTCTCAATATGAAGGCAAAAACTGTACTTTAAAAAAAGAAAGAAGGAAAAGAAAAGAAAAAGACAAACCAGTGGCTATCTAAAGACTTGGATATCTAAGGAATAAGATAAGGTCTAATATAAACCCTGTGCTCAAACTGCCCAGCAGAGATGAACTGATAATTTGCCCTTGCGAGCAGAGAACTGAATGCTCAGACCTAGGAGGCCTACATAATAGCCATGCTTTTTATTTCTCTGGCTGGCAGTATTCAGTTCTGGACAAACTGAGAGCCCCAAAATAGCATCAGGTCTTAGGCAAAAGCTGACCAGCTGCAAAAGAATCAAGCTGTTTCTTTTAAGCCCATTTCTGCCATGGCCTAGCATTTTTATCTCTAAGCACACACGCAGCAACTCTAATATATATACAGCATACTGAAGTGCAAAGGATACCCAATTGGGACTCAGAAAATACTTAAGTATGTGTCCCTAGACAAACTGATTAATCAAAACCTAGGATTTCTTTTCTTAAGAGGGTATTTCTAGCTATAAATGATTTATATCATTCTTTAGCCAAACAATGACTTCTTGTCTATTCTGGAAAAAAAAAAAAAAAAAAAAAAAAAAAAAAAAAAAAAAAAAAAAAAAAAAAAAAAAAAAAACAACGTTGTGTGAATGCCATTTTTCCAGGCACTGCATTCTTTCAATCTCACTTTATCAATATTGTCACAGCAGATTCCTCTGGCCCTCCTTCTGTGGCCAAACAACATCTTTCAAATGACTCTTAAGTCTTTTCAAGAGCATTCGTATCCTTTCAAGACACAGTACCTTTTTTCATCCTCAGTTATTCTGAAGTCTTACTAGAGAACATACCTCTGGTTGTATTCTCCAGAGAAGGAAAGAATACGTCAATGAATGATTCCTGCTAGTATTTAAAGGACAATTTAGTCGGAACCACGTATTCTGGGTTCAGATCTTGACTGTGTGTGTCTCTTTCTTTCTTTCTTTTTTTGGAACTGGGGATTGAACTCAGGCCCTTGTGCTTGCCAGGCAAGTGCTTATTCTACTGAGCTATCTCTCCAGCCCCAAAATTGACAAGGATTTTTGTTTGTTTGTTTTGTTCTTTTCTGGCAGGCTCAGGCTGCCTCTAGGGTGGGTGTGGGGATCAAACCACCATCCCTGTGCCTGACTGGGGTTACCTGTGCATACACTTAAACCACTAAGCTAACGGATAAGCCCCCCTGGGTCACTTTCAAAATCTGTTGCCCTAATCAAGTGATTTCTCCTTAACTTCAATTTCCTAATTTGTAAAATAGGGTTGTACCTATGGCTTTATCTTAGGATGGAACAAGAGTGAATAACTTACAACCATCAAGCCCAGTGCCTGAGACACAAAACACATTCAATAAAGGGCATCTATCAGTTTCAGTGGTAATTCAGTATGGCCCATTGAGAAGCCACTATATATAGGTGCTAAAGATTAAATAACCCATTATGATCTAACCACCCAGACGCTCCCAATCAGGGGAGCATGGGAAACAGGCAGAAAGAAAATTAACTATGGCTAAATACGTTAAGGGATCTAACAAAGACATAAACAGAATGATTTGAGAGCGAAAAAGGATTTGATGAATACTGCTTTTTCTTGGGAACTTGGGGAGGGCTTCACAGAGAAGGCAACATTTACACTGCTGTGTGAATAAGAATTTACAGAGGTGGGTGGGAAAAACAGTGGAAGAGCAAGAGCAAAGACTTAAAATACTTACTGCTTACTGAACTCCAAGTTCAGTGGAACTAGAAAACAGGGAGGTGCGTGTACCTTGGGTAGAGGGCATGGGAACAGGCCGAGGGGGATGGCAAGCTGAAGGTAAAAGAGAGACAAATGGAGACTGCCAGGTTCCAAGCCTGTGAAGGACAGCTGTAGGCAAGGAGGAAATTTAAAGCAGATGACATACTAGAGGGTGAACAGGAAGGGCATTTTAACACACCACTGAGGGTCTGTGCCTGTGGTAAGAGTGCTCATCATCCATATTCCAATGAGAGGAAAGTAGGCCACATGGTGAAAGGAGGAGACAGGCATAGTGGGAGCTTTCTTTGCATTTGGATCAACAGACATGTCTCATGAGAACTATAGCACAGCAAGAGAAAGAGGCACACAATTTAAATTTCATATGAGCTATGAAATTAGCCATGGTGCAATTAAAGCTCAACACAATTTTTCAATTATCTTTATATGTCCACCCCTAACTCTCAGAGTATCTAAACTTTTCCCCATGATTTATAGCAAGTCCCCCTCACCATCACACACTTCAATGCAATGGGATTTCTGAGTTATAAGAACACGATCACAAATTAACCCCAAAACTAAAGCTTTTGGCAGTTTGCTCAACTTTTCCAAGATTCACTGTTCTCATCTGCATATGGCAATGCTAATTCTTACCTCAAATGGTTACTGAAATACGTGAATAAATTTGTGCAGAACACTAAACAAGTGTCTGGCACATCACAACGAATGGTCCTCATTATCTTATTGCCAGGGGAGATAAGGAATAAGGTTTTGCCATAGACTCATCTATTTTGGCAGCTTACTGACATGCTTTTCTTTTCAAAAACAGCAGTCACTATCACAAACATGGGGAAGGCCTCAGTAAATTTCACCATTGAAAGTATGAGTAGACTTTCAAATGTCAGGTGGCACGCTGGCTAGGCTTTAGGCACCTTTCCTAGGAACGAAAATGTCTATGGCCAGTGATTTCTACCCACACCACTACGTAGGGCACAAGGGAAAGTTCGGACACGAGTTTCTGGAGTCCCAGTTTCGGCCGGACAGGAAGCTTAGATATGACAACAACAGCAATTCCAAAAACAATGTTATGTTCAGAAAAGAGGTGTCGTATGTCCACAAAAGTGTAATGGAAGAACTGAAGAGAACTATTTTTTTTAATTAATTAATTTATTTATTTATTTATTGTCTTTTTGAGACAGGGTCTCACTATGCAGTTGAGGCTGGCCTTGATCTCACTTTTGTAGCCCAGGCTGGTCTCGAACTTGCCCCAAACCTCCTGCCTCAGCCTTCCGAGTGCTGGGATTACAGATGTGAGCCACCACACCCGGCTGAAGAGAATTATTGATGACAGTGAAATTACAAAAGATGATGATGCTTTTTGTCCACCGCCTGACCGACCAGGTTGGCGGACTTGAACTTGTAATTGGAGATGAACATATTTCTTTTACCACATCAAAGATAGGTTCTCTTATTGATGTAAATCAGTCAAAAGATCACAAAGGCCTTTGAGTATTTTACTATTTGGTACAAGATTTGAAATGTTTAGTTTTTAGTCTCACTGGATTGCACTTCAAGATTAAACCAATTATACATTTGTCAAGATCTTTGTATATCTGAGGGGTGAGGAAGGGAGGGTTTGTCATTTATAATATTAGAATTTTTATGAATGTGAAAACCTTTTGTATGTAAACTGAGGATAAGAAAATTTAAACAGACAATGATTTCTCTCTTTTGGATCTAAGTAGCTAAGACTGTCCAGGTACACATTAAATTCTGTAAATAAAAGCCATTTTTGCTCTAATAAAACATCAAAGTCTGTGGAAAAAGAAAGTATGAGTAAATGATGAAAATAAATACACACACGTGAATTTGAGGGGCATTTGAATAGGTGAGCACTGAGATGACCACCTGCCCAGAATGTACACGCTGATCCCTAAAGCCCAGCGAATTCCCATGTATCCCTCAAGATCAAGCTTTCCTCAGACACCTCCTCACTCGGAGTGTAGCGGGATGATCCCCCTCTGACCTCCGCAGACGTGTCTGAGGAGCTCATCCTTCTACACTAACACTCAAGAGAGGAAACTGCTGATGACATCATGGCACAGAGTCTCTGTCTTTGCATTTCAACTCCTGGAAAATAAAAGCTATGTTTTGTTCATCTTTGTATTCACTGTACCAAGGGCAGCCCAGTGAGTAGGAAAAGGGGGCGGATAAGGCAGAACAAGGCTGAAAATTAATTTCTCTTCCTACATTAATTCTGATTTCAAGAACATTAGAAGTGAGAGTATATTAAGCACTAACTTCCATCTAGATGACTTGTTAGATTTGACAGCGCCTCCAAATCCCTCATCCTGAATGTTCCTGGATGGCAGGCTGCAATTTAGGGCAACTTTTCATTGCTACCTGCACCGTGGAAATATTCACCTAGATCCAAACAACTTGCACCACAAATCTGTTTATATTCAGCTGAACTTGAAATTATAATGACACATTTAATTAACAAAAAAAAAAACAGTGCAAGACAATGGTTGCTTTATGAGAATTACGACACTTCCACACAATTCAGTAAAATGAGTTAAACTGGTGACAATTTTGACTGTTGATGAAGCATGCAAATACCAGAATAAGCATTTAGCTTGTTTTAAATGTTATCCGTATCACTATAAAATGAGCCAAACTGGACATTCTAAATGGTCAGCATGGATGTGTTGGACCTCATACCAGACACAGGTCATACAACTCCAAGTAAGTCGCACTGTCAAAGAATATGGCTTGACTCAGGATCAAAAGTGAACAGATATATATTTTAAGTTTAAAACAAATGCATAGGGCCCGGCAGGATGGCTCAGTGGTCTAAAGCACCTGCTTGGGGAAGCTTGGGCGGCTTCAGGGACCGCGGTTCAATCCCCGGCACCACATGCCGCGCCAGCCCTGCCCTCGGGGCGGGCTGAGCTGGCCATAAAAATGAGTGAATAAACAAACAAAGGTTCTGAAACAAGAATAAAAATAATAAATAAAATTAAAAAAAAAAACAAAACAAATGCATAAGCTGTGCACAAATCAGTTTTAGTGATTTCCTTATGTAAAATAACTCTAATATTATTGCAATCAGAATTTTATTAAAAAACTAGACAAAATATGGAAATGCGTGGGACACAAATAAAATGCATGTTTGTATTAATGAAGTTTGAAAAACATTTTTTAATATTTGCCTTTGATAAATTTGACTTTGATAATGTGTTTTAGAAAATGATGTAAGTAAATTTGGCAAAAAAGAATGAGAAAATCACAAGAAAAAAACATAAGTGCAATACAAAAGCTTGGTAATGACACTGCAAAAATATAAGATTACAGACTAACATCTATCATGAGCAAAGACATGAAAACCTTTAATAGAGCTGGAGAGCTCAGTAGGGCAATACCTGCCTAGCAAGTACAAGGTCGTGAGTTCAGTTCCCCATACCAATAAATAAATAAATATAAAATTTTAAAAATCTTTAATAAAATACTACCATATTCCAATTAGAGCCCACCGTTTATTTTAAGAATGCAACACTGAATTAATACAATCAAGCATGGGGGGGACCTTTAAGATCATTTCAATAGATGCAGAAGAAGCATCTGATAAAATTCAATAGATCATTACAAAAACCTTCAGAGCCATACAGAGTGTTTCCTCAATTTAAAAAAGCAACCCATTGTACTTACTATACTGAATGCCTTTCCTCTATGATGGGACCAGGCCAGGGTGCCCACCTTTACCATTTATGTCAGGCACTGCATCAAAGGCCCTAGACCAGGGGTGGTAAGCCTGTGGCATGTGTGCCATGGCTCTCAGTCTGTTATTGAAAGAAAAGCTCTAAAAGACCTGCCATCACTGTCCTACACACTGCAATAGGACAAGAAAAAGAAATAACCAGCAGAGAGACTGGAAAGGAACAAGCAAATCAGTCTCTGTTTGCAGCTGACATGACTGCCCCTGTGCAAAGTCATAAAGAACCTATAAAATCATTATGACTAACAGGTGTTCAGCAGGGTTAAAAGACAAAAGGTTATAACAAAAAGACCAATTGTGAGCAGGGTGAGGTGGCACATGGCATGAATCCCAGCTACTCAGGAGGCCGAGGCAGGAGCACCGCCTGAGTCTGAGGCAGGGCAGGCCATATACGGAAGGAAGCCCAGGGCCCAAAGAGAAGTACAGAACATGAAAAGTCTCAAAAAATAAAATTTAAAAGCTATTTTACTTTCCATAGCATCAAAAAATTAAGAACTAAAAATAAGTTTAACAAAAACCATTTTAAGCCTTTAAATGAAAACTGCATCTAAATCATTTCTAAAAGCATATAAATCAGATTTATACATAGAGCCATACACCATGTTCATTCAAATTGCTGCTTCCCACAGCTACTGGGCATTTCTCTTCAGCTGCTCTGCTTTCAAGATTTTTTTTTTATTTCTCTTTAGTTTTTATAAGTTTGATTTTTATGTGTCTGGGAATTAATTTCTTAAGGTTTCATACTGTTTGTGTTCACATTGCTTCTTAAATCTATTGATTCATATTGTTCAATCAAATACAGGAAATTTTATTTATTTATTTATTTATTTATTTATTTATTTATTTATTTGTGGGACAGGGGTTCAAACTCACAATCTTGCACTTGCCAGGCAGGCACTTGTGCCACAGAGCTATCTTCCCAGTCCCTAAATACAGGAAATTTTAAATCATTATTTCTTTGAGCTTTTTTTCAGCCCCTTCTTTGTCTTATCAGATGTATATTATATCTTCTATTATTACCCCACAGATCCTGGATGCTAAACTCAATTATTTTTCAGCTTTGTTTCTCGGCTGTTTATCATGCATTAATATCAAGTGATCTCTGCATTTCCCAGTTTGTCTTCTTTCATCTCAAATTTGTCGGTGAGAACCTTCAGTGAACTCTTTGTGTCAGTTATTATACTTTTCAGTTCTAAAATTTTCTTTGCTTCTTTTTCATATCTTGTTTCTGTAGTACTATTTTCTACTTTTTGTTTGCTTCCAGGATATTTTTAAATATTCACCAAGTTCTGCTTTTCTGATAATCCCCACACTTGTTTCATCTTGGTGTTAGAATAAATTCTCTCATTAGAACTGAGATTTCATTATATAATTTTATAGTGAATCCTGGATATACTGAGTCACAGGATAAGAATAGGATATTTAGCAGGTGTTCAATCTGTTTAGTTTCCAAACACATGTCCTGGATCAATTTTTTAAGACCATGGTTCAAATGTCATATTAGTTTATGAAGCTTCTGCTGTGCCATTCTGCTGTGTCCCACTTAACATGATAACCCTCCATGCCACTGTAACCACCAAGCTAGCTGTTGAACATGAGAGAACCATGTCATTACTATGAGGCAAGGATAGAAGACAAAATTCTAGCCACTGAACCAGCTAGAGAAGGGCAATGTCTAAGGCAGGGGTAAGAGGAAGGAGTTATGTGCTCTGGCTACTGGTTCCACAGGGGAAGGTATACTTCCTTGCTACTATAGCAGGCAGGAACAAAGTCAGAGCCCTTACAAGTGCATGGGAGACAAGCACTGTTCGTTACTGACAGGGGTAAGGGCAAAGTTAGAAACCAAAGTTTCATTTTAAGGCTCCATGGAAAATAGACATCTTGTTACTCCAAAGGAAGAACAAAACAGACTTTTCAGTCCATTAGCTCCCCTACAGCAGTATCAGTGGGGCTTAGGTAGAAAGGCAACTTTTTCTTCATGGTACCCATCTCCAGAATGATAGGTAGGTACGCAGGACAAAAGGTTTCTCTCTAGCTAGCAGTCTACAGAACACTGGGAATAATGGCAGCGAGGACAATTCCAGGTACTTCACTTCCTTAGTTCTTCAAAGCCAATGTCTCCAGTCAGTACGATGTCTTTTCTCACCTTTGAAGACGTCTTCCGGGTGACTTCTGTCCAGATTTTTGAAGAAATCAGTGGAAAGAATAAATGGGATGTGTTTCTGGCTCTTACTCAGAATCAGAAATCTGATTTTGCTTTATGATCAAAATAAAACTGATTGATGAGTGGAAGGTTGCAAAGATAGCTGGAAATGTAATGAAGCAAGCCTGGTAAAATGTTAATGGACTGCAATCTAGATGGTAGGTATATGGCTATAACCTTTAAAAACCTGTCAATTTTGCTGTATGTTTAAAGTTTTTCATAATAAAATGTTGGAAGGGAATCTTTTTGCTGAATTCAAAACATGTGATTTAAAAAAATATTCCATACCTTGCCAAGGAAAAGAATTTCTTTTTTTTTTTTTTTAAAGTCACACTCTTCCACCCATTTGATTTTATTTTTTATTTATTTATTTATTTATTTATTTTCTTGTTTCAGAACCTTTATTTGTTTATTCACTCATTTTTATGGCCGGCTTAGCCTGCCCCAAGGACAGGGCTGGCGCAGCATGTGGTGCCAGGGATTGAACCGCAGGCCCTGCAGCCGCCCAAGCTTTCCCAAGCAGGCGCTTTAGACCACTGAGCAATCCCGCCGGGCCCCCAGAAAAGAATTTCTTAAGTGAAAGAGAGGTACCAGATATTTGCTCTAACCAATAAGTTACCAGATTAACTGGAACAAAAGCTATTAGGTGATAAAGGCTCTCTGAACATGCTCTAGAGAGCTGGATGCTACTTCTTGTTTTTAATAGCTTACTTTGTCCCCATCCTGGTCCTCTGTCAGCTTTTACATTTCAATGAGGAATGCCATCAGCTGGAGTGCCTAAAGGACAGCTAATGATGCAGAGAGATGAAATTCATTCTTGGAAATAAAAATAAAAGACAGGGATATTGCATGAAATCAGATCTTTATTTTTGAAAGAACAACCTAATCAATACACAGAATAAATGTGAGAGTCTAGTTTGAAGGGAATTGGAGATGCACTGTTGATCTGCTGAGCTAACTCTGGCTGAACTCGTTGTTTAGTAAGTCACAAAATGACCCTCTCTGCCATTCCACAATATATTTAAATTTGCACAGTGATTGAAATCTACTTTGTATCTTCCACACACACTGGTTTTTGTCTTTATCTTCACAATGTCACAGCGTACATGACACCCTTATCTTATGTTCAGACAGGGTCTTGCATTCAAGGACACAAATGATTCTCCCTCTTCAGCCTCCTGGTAGCTGGGATTATAGGAACGACCTACACCACCTCACTTCTCCTGCCTCTCTTCATGCAGCAGTAACTCCTTATAAAATTGAGCCTGCATCACCCTTTCACTATTTACAGAACAAGTCCAAATTTCTTTCTTTCTTTCTTTTTCTTCCTTTCTTTCTTCCTTCCTTCCTTCCTTCCTTCCTTCCTTCCTTTTCTTTTCTTTTCTTTTCTTTCTTTCTTTTTGTAGTATGGCTGGCTCAGCCTGCCCTGGAGGGTTGGGCTGGGGCTGGTGCAGCATGTAGTGGCGGGGATCGAATCGAAGCCCCTGTGGTTGCCTAAGCTTTCCTAAGCAGGCGCTTTAGCCCACTGAACCATTTCACCAACCCCTACAAGTCCAAATTTCTTTCATTCTGAGCTGTGTGCTCCACTTCCTGCCTTGTTCCCTTCAGCCCAGTTCTCATTTCAATGGTGACTTTTTTTATACATTCATCTCATAACCTGGGATATGTCACAAACCCTCCTGTGATTCTGATTTCACTGTGGTGAGCATCTGCTCCTCTGACGACACTCCTTTAAATCACAACAGACACACCCTTTGCCAGGTTTGGCTGCTGAGTACAAGCCTTCGCAGCCAACCCTGTACTGCCATGCTAAGTCACACCCCAGTTGAAGCCCTTATAACTGCTCCTGAGGTTTCAATTCATTCATGATAGAGGAACACAAGGGAGGATTTCTAGCGCTAACAAACGTGGCAATCAGGTTTATTAATCCCACTACTAATGACATGGGCATTTTCATTTACCTCTGCCTTTGGCTCAGCTGATTCATTAGAGGTATCAAGTTGTTCCTTGGCCTGGGCCATCTGAGTCATCAGCCTGTCCATGTGGGACTGGATGTCTGCCAGTATCTCAGTCACATGAGCTGTGGCCATCGCTTCCTGGATGTCCACCAGATGGAGGGCCTTCTGCTCCTCGTCAGCAATCACTTTCTGAACTTTCTTAAATTCCTGCTGTATGAAAACCTTCATCTGGTCCCGAGTTACCTGTAGAACATGGACAAGTGAGAGGAGAAGGCTGGGTATGCCAAGAAACAAGAGGGAAGGAAGTTATCACTAAAAAAATGCTACAAGTTTTGGGCATATTCTGTAAACAATGTTCTAATATCGTTGACAAATTTTCTGCTACCTTTTTGCTTTGCCATTGTTCAAGAATCAATTGCTTTCTTTTTAAATTTTTATTATTATTATTATTATTATTATTATTATTATTATTATTATTGTCTTTTCGAGACAGGGTCTCGCTATGCAGTTCATGCTGGCCTTGAGCTCACTTTGGTAGTGCAGGCTGGTCTCAAACTTGCACCGATCCTCCTGCCTCAGCCTCCCGAGTGCTGGGATTACAGGCGTGCGCCACCACCTCCGGCTACCAGTTCCATTCTTGGTATATATTCAAGACAAATGAAATATAGCCACCTAAAGACTTGTAAATTAATACTTGAACAAGCATTATTCATAACAGTAAAAAATGAAAATAAACTGAGCATCTATTAATGATAAATGGATA
>PVJA010012858.1:0-30286 GCA_004027025.1 Myocastor coypus
GGAGAGGAGAGGAGAGGAAGGGGAGGTTGGGTGTGTACCAAAGAGAAGGTGTGAATAGCTATGGGTCTCTAAATGTTGTGAGAATCTCCTGGGGTCCTCCCAAGTCTGAATGGGAGACTTCAGCGCACAGGACCCTGACCAGCCCTTCACTAGCCAACAAAAGTGCAGAAATGGAGGAGAGGCATCCACAGGCTGAAGAGAAGGTGAGGCCGGGACTATAGAATCTAACAGGAAGAAAAGGGGAAGACCGGGGTAGGGCAGTGGCACAGGTGAGGCGCAGCAGAGGCCACCCTGTGGGCAGGAGAGGAGCCCACTGAAAGGAGACACGACCTGCTGAGAATGAGGAGGGCCGATTTCCTGCACAGACCATCCCTATGCTGGTGCTTCATGGTGGCTTAGCTCTGTTTCATGGGGGCAGACCTGAGCACTAACGGAGAACAGCTTCCTCCGCACGCCAAAGCATACGGTGGCGCCCCCTTTTCACCCACTCTCTCCCGTGACTTAGGTGCCCTTTATTCTGCTGTTAGGAGATGAGTCCAGTGAATAGTTGCTTCCAGCTCTGTTCTTTGTCAGGATCGGCTTTCTAGACTTCAAGGAGAGGAAACGGAGCTTTGAGCTGCCGTTGAAAGGGCTGAGTTTAATGTGTATGTTACAAAGCAAGGTCCATGTTCTTTGCATTATCATGCAGCTGCACCATATCCGACAGCCCTTTAGGAAGCACTTTGACCCAGGAAATCCCTTCCCTGGGAACAAAGTCGTACAGTCAGCTTATCCTCATGCTTCTCCCACCCCCATAATAAGAAAGAAAAGGGAATGCTTGGAAATGTCTCTGAAACAAAAGCCTGATCCTGAAAGAGTGGAAGGTGACCTAACAGGCAGCAGTGCACCAGTGTGGTGCAGAATCTGGGCTATGCTTGTATTCTAAGGGGAAAGAGCAGAGTAGCATAGAAACTCCATGATGACTATAGAAATTCAGAAGATAAATATGAAGATGGTCAGTGACTTTGAAGGAACAAGAATAAAAGAAATTATCGCTGTATGTTTATAGGATTATTTAATTATAATTGTGCTGCTATAATGTTGCTTATCAAAAATACAAATAAATACAATAACACCCCTGCAGACAGTTGGACCTTGGACAAAGTAACAGAAACAAAGCAATGACTACTTTCCTTCAATCCTCTTGCTCTGCTAATAAGAAGAGCTTTGTCACATTCAGGGTTGAGATGGGCTCTGTTTTTCCAAATCCCAAGCTTTAAATGTATTATTAAACAGCGGTGAGTTTCCATATAATATGTTGACAACCCCTAAGTATGCCGGATTAAAAATTTCCATTTAATAGAGGGATTTTGAATTCCATTCCAGTTGCCAACTCAAGTCTTTCAACTTCTAAAACTAAAAAAAAAAAAACCCAAAAACATGCTGGGTCCGATCACCCTCCCCCGCCACTGCTCTCCCTTCTGTCCAATATGCTGGGTTTGCCCCAAACTTCTTTCCATCCATCTTGCCACCATCCCTTGGAATGTGCTCATGCCAACGTCAGCAGTGAGCACTCTTTCTACCAGAAAACATTTGTTTTTAACAAGAATCTCCCATCACTACTGACATTGCCAGTCCCTCTACTTCTCTGGCCTGGGAATGTACCAGCACTGCCTGCCTGTTACTCTTAGCCTTTCCTCCTCACCAATGCAAGGTTAACTCCCTTGAATCTGCGTTTGCTAATTCAACAAAAATATCTAGGTGGGTGGGCACCAAATGTGGAATGAATGAGAAACTTGGAGTTATAATTTATAGTGACACAGGGAAACTGAGTCCTGAAACTCAATCTGCCATTGAACAAGAAATATGAAGCCTTCTCAGGGAGTCATATGAAAGGACAAAACTGTATCAGCCAGGGTTTTGCTAGAGGCACAGATATAGCACAAGAAGTATAAATTGTAAGAAATTATAAAGTTGGTTTATGCTGGTCAGCCGCAGAGTCAAATACAGAAGCATGCAGAGGGCGTCTGCACTCTGGAGACTGAAGGACTCAGCCCAAAGCCTGGAGTTCCCTGCACTGTTCCATGCAGGTCCCTATCAGGAGGCCGATGGGTCTGCGAAGGAAGGCTGAGGAACCCGTACCTGAAGGCTGAAGGATCCAAAGTGGAGGCCAAAGAGTCTGAACGCCTAGGAGATGACAGCCAAGCTGACAGCAAAAACAGGAGCTCCTCCAAGGAAGAGTAGAACCCGCTATCCTTTCTCGTTTTCCTTTAAGTGATGAGGCACTATAGAGTGGACTTACTCAGCCGATTTAGTTAAGCTCTTAACTGCTCAAGTTGACACAATCGATCAACCACCACAAAAAACATATCTTGATAACTCATGCAAAAGAGCATAAGAATCTAGCAGAAGTATTATTGACTTTTGAGACTTGGGGTCCCAAAAAAAGTCAAACTGTTCTTGAGGGGAAAATGTTGGAAGTTGCTATGGATATGTCATTGATTTTATTGCAGGAACATAAATACCATCTTAGTTGTTTTCTGTAGTGATTTCTTCCTTATTCTTGACTTGGTATAATTCAAATGTGTAAATATTTTATCAATTTTTGGTCACATTTATCTAATTTCTCTTATTCTCATGATGGCATCTATTAGAAATTAGCAACCTACTACGTGTTTAAAAAATGAAGTATTTCCAGAATTGGAAAAAAAATCTGACACACTGGTTTCTCCAAAACCCTGAGGCCTACTAAGCGCAACCAACTCTACGCTTGTGTCAAACTGCAAGCAGAACACACTCTCACATCATTTGTGTATCTAAAAGCTGCTTTGCATATGTGCAGTGGAAGCAATAAACCTCCTAGAGGAGAGAAAATTGGTTCTTGGAGGCAAAGTACTTACTCTTTAAAAAGCATGTGTACGTGCAAACACACAAAAGTAAAGTTTCATGGGAAAGTAGGTTAGTTGGCTTTCTGTTGCTATTGCAAACCACCTGAGAGAGTCAAATTATAAGGAAGGTGATTTATTTTGGCCCATGCACTCAGAAATTCTGGTCCAGGACTGCTTTGATCCCATGATTTGGGGCAGAATATCGCGGTGTGGAGCACGTGCTAGAGCAGACCTGCTCACCTTCTGGAGGCATGAAAGCAAAGAAAAAGAAGAGAAACGGGAAAGGCCCAGTGCTACTGCTGAGGGCACGCTTCCAGGAGCCCCACTTCCTTCTAGTAGGCCTTACCTTCTAAAGACTACACCACTAGATAAGAGCACTACAGGCTGGCAGCCAAGCCTTCAGCACGTGACCTGGGGGAAGGATTCAAGATCCAAGATATGAGAGGCCAATTAGGAAAAATGTCAAGAACGATTACTGGAGGTTCTCTTGCTCTGCCTCTCTGCTACTGTGAGCAAAGTGGCTTTGCTCCATCACACCAATCTGCCATGAAATCAGCTCACCACGTATTGGCCTTCCTAAAAATACAAGCCAAATTAGGGCGGGTAGGCTACTGTTTGCATCATACTAACCAGTTCTACAGACTAGGAATAGAGCTATGAATTAAAATAGACCAATGCACCTGTCCTCATGTCATGGAGCAAATAAACAATAAACCAATATGTAAAACTATGCAGTTTTTCAGATGATGATAATTGCTATGCAGAAAAACAAAACCAAGAAAGGGGTCCAGGCAGAGGGATACAAATTTGAATATGATAATTCAAATGTTTGAGGAAAGTGACATGGGAATAAAGACATCAAGGAACAAGGAAGAAAAGCAGTGTAGGACACTATCCAGTCAGTACAAGGGCCCTGAGGCAGGAGCACACCTAATGGATTTGAGGTACAGCAGGGGCCGGGCTGGAGCACAGTGAGCCAGGAGTTGGGTAGATGGTGGTCAGAGTCTGGCAGGGGCTGTAGCTATGTGAGGTCTTGTGGGCCTTGTGATGATGTAGTTTGTACCATATAAATGAGATAGGAATGCACTGGAGAGGTTGAACCAGAGAATAATAAAAACAAACCATTTTTCAAAGATCCTTCTGGCTCTCAGGTTAAAAGTATATTACAGGGCAGGCCAGATAGCTCAGTGGATTAAAGCGCCTGCCTAGGCAGACACGAGGATCAGCATTCCATCCGGGCCTGCCGTGCTGATCCTGTCCCTGGGATGCAGCGAGACATCAACTGAAACAGCATGGTGGTATGCACCTGTAATCCCAGCGCTTGGGAGGCTGAAAACAGGAGGATCACTACGAGTCGGGTCTGTGTAGTGAGACCCTGTAGACCTTGTACTAAATATTTAAAATATATATATATATATATATATATATATATATATATATATATATATATTGCAGAAACTAAGGGTGGGGGCAGGGTGACCAGTTAGCCCTGGAAGTCATCTAAGCAAGAGGTGGCAGTGGTTTGGGTCAGGGTGGACCAGTGAAATGGTAAGAAGCAGGCAGATTTTGAAGGTAGGGCCACAACATCTTCCTGAAAAGTGACAGAAGAACAAAGTCAAGGACAATGGATGGCAAGGAAGGGTGGAACAGTGAGCGGCCAGCAGCTGAGATGAAAAAGGCTAAAGGAAGCTCACGAGAGGAAGCAGAGAGTGAAAGTTCTATTGGACACACAGATGCCCAGCCAGCATCCCAGCTAAGATGCTGATGCCTGGGCATGAAATGCAGGCAACACATGGGGGCTGAAGCATTCACTTGGAGGCGCTTCTGCCAAGATCTGGAGCACAGCACAGGACATCAAGGCAGTAAGTGAAGAGGGGAAGAGCTAGAAGGGAGTCACCCCTGCCCCCAGGCAACTCCTGAAGAGGAACAAACCACGTAGCTGCAGACCACCAGCAGCCAAGAAAGCAGGAGCAAAGCCAGGAGAGCAGGGTGTCCAGAAGTCATGAGAGAACAGCCCTTCCAGCGATGTGGCGCTGCACCAAACACAGGCCAGGCAGGGGAGGATAAAGATGACCCCAAGCGTGGCCACGTTGAACTTCTCAGTGCCCTGGGAGAGGTTCAAGAAAGACTGAAGAGAGCTGGGGAGATAGCTCGTGGTCTACGCACTTGACTGGCAAGCGCAAGGACCTCAGCTTGATCCCAAGTACCGCATGCCATGCCAGGCATGGTGTGAAGCCCCAGGCTCACTGAAAACCTAGCGTGGCGCCACACACCTGTAGTCCCAGTGCTGGGGGAAGGCTGAGACAGAGATCGCTCTCAGTCTGAACTGTGTAGTGAGACTAGTGAGACCCTGTACCAAATAAGAAAGAAAGAAAGAAAGAAAGAAAGAAAGAAAGAAAGAAAGAAAGAAAGAAGAAAGAAAGAACTGTAGAGGGGACAGAGACAGCAGGTGTAGATAGCTCCCTGGGGGACTGCAGTAGAGGAAATAAAGAGGCAACAGCTCACAGGAAACTGCAGAGAGGTCTCTTCAGGACAAGAAAAGTCTGTGCTTGTGCTCTCACGGAACTCACCTGAAGGACAGGGGGAGCTGGGGATGTGGCAGAGAGGACAGGAGAATCCTGAGCAACATCTTCAAGGATGAAGGAAAGATGAATTAGCAAGAGTGGTGGAAATGGCCTTAGACAGGTACACACCACAATGAACACGTTTAAATGTCACATTGCAGTTCTTTTTCCTCCCTATATTTTTTAGGGAAAAGTCTACAGTGTGTTCAGTCTCATTACTAGATTGGCCTGTAGTGAACTGCCTGTTTACAGCCTCCCAAGAACTGGGATTACAGGCAGGTGCCACCAAACTCAGTCCCAATTGCCATCTCACAGACACAGAGATTGAACCCCTGGTCCCTGCACCTGCTCGCAGGTGCTTTAATCCACCAAGCTATTTGTCTGGGCCTTTAAAAGCTTGAGTTTTGTTTTTCATTTTGGGGCTGGCTCAGGCTACCTTAAGGGTAGTTCTGATCAGGCATGGGGAAATGGGGGTTGAACTGGGGTTCCCTGTGCTGAATTGAGTTTGCCCAAGCAGGCCCTTAAAAAAGTACGCTGGGAAACTGGCCCCTGCTGACCCATGCTGACTCACCCAGGCCTGCACTCAGTAAGACCTCTACTCTGGTGTGCACCCCACTGCCACCAACCACTGGAACTCAGACTCTGCCCACCACACTGAAAATACCAGCCTGCACCCAGTTGCAGCAGGAAGAAGCTGAGCACAGCTGCCAGACCCAGCCAGGCACATCTGGAAGGGATCAAGACAGGCAGATCTAGACCCAAATTTCAAAAGGTGCTAACAGCACAACTTCACCAAAGTGCAGAGCTCATACAAAATGACAAAGAGAAGGAGCAAGATGCAATATCAGGTCCTGAGTTCACCCAGAACAAATACAGGAGACAATATCATTGTAGAAAATGGGAATCAGGCAGCCAAAATCTCTGAATTGGTAGCATCTGAGGTAGACAGACAAGTGCAGAAATGTGTAGACGAACTCAGATCAAAGATAGCATCTGAAGTAAAAAAAGAAATGCATGAATTAATAGAATCTGAACTGGAAAAAGAACTACAGAAATGTATAGAGGAAGTCAGACCAGAAATAACCTCTGAAGTAAAAAAAAGAAATACTGCAGAATGGTAGAGAGGAGATCACAGCAAAAATAATCCCTGAAGTAGAGAAAGAAGGACAACTATGACAAAAAACTTAAATGCTACTAAAGAAGACATTTATAAAAAGAAACTTAGAGGAGAATAAAAAAAAATGATGGATTCCCTGACTGAGCAATATAGGAAACAAATAGATCACATGAAACAGTTTCAAAGACATATACAAGAAAATAAAATCTCAATCACAAGCTGGCAAAACCATATGAATGAAAGTGAGGACAGAGTTTCAGATCTTGAAGACACAGTTGCAGCTAGCAAAAAGGTAAGAAAGGATCTCTTAAAAACAACTAGGATGTAGGAAAAAATAATTCAATATCTGCAAGATGATCCAAAAATGAACAACGTGAGAATAATAGGAATCAATGAGAAAGAAGGAGTCAACACAAATGATATAAAAAGAATATGGGCAGAAGTAATAGCAGAAGACTTCCCAACTTTGAGAAAACAATTGGCCATTCAGGTAATTGAAGCATATAGAACTCCAAACAACATCAACCCAACTAAAAACACACCCAGACATGTAACAGTCAAGATCCCAGAAATCCAGCAGAAGGATAATATACTAAAAGCTTCTAGAGAAAACAAACAGATCACATTCAAAGGAAAACCCATCAGAATCATGGCAGATTTATCTTCACAAATCATGAAGTCAAGAAGAGCATGGAACAGAGTGCTTCAAGTCTTCCGTGAAAACAAATGCCAGCCCAGACTGCTATACTCAGCAAAACTCTTTCAAGTATGAGGGAGAAGTAAAATATTTCCATGACAAAGAACTAGTAAAGAATTTCATGATTTCAAAGCCAACCCTACACAAAATACTAAAAAGTATTACAGAGAGAGACAAAAATGACCCAAACCCTACAAAGGAGACCAGAAAGAACAAACCAAAAAGGGTGACCAATTAAACACAGGAGGAAAAGTGGCAAACAGTAGTAAGTAACAACCATATCCATCATAAGTCAATACATTTCAATTATAACCATCAAGGTAAATAGACTCAATTCTCCAACTAAAAGAAATAGACTGGTAGAGTAGATAAGGAAGCAAAATCCAACAGTGTGCTGTATACAAGAAATGCACTTAACTCATAAAGAAACTCATAGGTTAAAAGTGAAATGATGGGAAACAATATTACATACTGCAGCACCTTAGAAAATCAGGGGTAGCAATCCTGTTTGCAGACATTCTAAACTTCAAACCAAGATTGATCAAATGAAATAAAAAAGGTCACTATATACTGGTTAGGGGGAAAATTCAAGATGAAGAAATAACACTCAAATATATATACACCCAACACGGGAGCATCAAGTTATATGAGACAAATCTTACTGGACATGAAAAATGTAATATCCAATATCACCATCTTAACAGGTGACCTTAGCATTCATTTATCCCAAAAACATAGGTCAAGTAGACAAAAAATTAGTAAAGAAGTCACAGAACTGAGCCAGAACTTAGAAGAACTAGACTTGGTGAACATATACAGAGTGTTCGACCCAACCACTTCTGAATACACATTTTTTTTCAGCTGTCCATGGGACATTTTCCAAAATATACCACATGTTAGTTCATAGGTCATGCTAATGTATATGCAAGAAAACAAAAATTATCATATGCACATTATCTGACAACAGTTTAATGAAACTAGAAATAAATGACAAAATAAATGAAAAGAACCCAGAAGTACATGGAAATTAAACAATACGCTTCTCAGCAACCAGCGGGTTACAGATAAAATGAAAGAATATCTTCTACTTAATGAAAATTCAAACACCATCTACCAGAATTTATGGGATACAATGAAAGAAGTTGTTAGAAGGAAATCTATAACTCTGAACTCACACATTAGGAAAACAGAATGAGAACAAATAAATACTCTAATACAGCACCTAAATCAACTAGAAACAGAACAGCAAACAAAATCCAAAGCCCAAAGGAAGTTATAAAGATTAAAGCAGAAATTAATTCAATTGATACAAAGAAAACAATACAAAGAATTAATGAATCAAAAAGCTGGTTCTTTGAAAGAACAAATAAAATTGACAAGCCCCTAGCTAACCTCATCAGAAAGAGGAAAGGAATGAAATTCAACCAATAAAGAATGAAAAGAGTGAAATGACTACAGACCCAGCAGAGATTCAGAGGACCATATATAGATACTTTGAAAATCTTTACTCTCACAGAATTGAAGACAGTGATGAAATGGACAGGTTCCTAGAAAGGTACAAATTACCAAAACTGAATCAGGAAGATATAAGAACTCCCAATAACCCAATAACAGTCAATGAAATACAAAATGTAATAATAATAAAAAAACCTACTGACAAAGAAAAGTGCAGGTCCTGATGGATTCACCACTGAATTCTACAAGAAATTTACAGAAAGCATTATCCCAATGATCCTCAAACTCTTCAGTGAAATTGAAAAGGAAATAATCCTCCCAAAATCATTCACTGAGGCAAGTATTACACTGATAATAAAATCAGAAAGAGATGCAACTACAAAAGAGAACTACTGGCCAATTTCTCTCATGAACATAGATGAAAAAAATCCTCAATAAAATCTTTGCCACTGGAATACAACAAATCATCAAGAAGTTATACACCATGACCAGATAGAATTCATCCCAGAGATGCAAGGATAGTTCAACATATGCAAATCTATAAATGTAGTACACTATATCAATAGAGCCAAAGCCATAACTCACATGATTATCACAGTTAATGCAGAAAAGCCTTTTGACAATGTGAAATACTTAATCATGTTCAGAGTCCTACAGAAAGTTGGAATAGAGGGCCTCTACCTCAATCTGATAAAGGCCACATATGACAATCCAACAGCTAACATAATTCTAAATGGGGAAAAAAACTGAAATCTTTTACTTTCAGATCTGGTACAAGACAAGGAGGTCCTCTGTCATCACTCCTATTCAATATACTTCTGGAATCATTAGCTACAGCCATTAGACGAGAGAGTAATAAAAGTAATAAAAATAGGTTAAAAAAAAAGAATTTGAACTATCATTATTATCAGATGACATGATAATCTACTTGGAAGACCCAAAACACTGCACCAAGAAGCTACTAGAATTAACACGCCAATTCAGTAGCATAGCAAGATACAAAGTCAACACACAAATGACAATAGCACTCCTCTACACAGATAACAAACACACTGAGAGAGAAATTAGAGAAGTAATACCTTTTACAATAACACTGAAGAAAATGAAACACTTGGGAATTAACCTAATTAAAGAAGTAAAAGATCTTTTCAATGAAAACTACAGTACTCTGAAAATAAAGGTTCTACAGGATTTCAGAAAATGGAAAGATATTCCCTGCTCCTGGATAACAAGAACGAACATTGTGAAGATGGCCATATTCCCTAAATTGTTACGCAAATTCAATGGAATACTTATCAAAATACCATCAACATAACTCACAGACCTCAAGAAATCATTCTTAAAATTTATTTGGAACCAAAAATGACCAAGAATTGCAAAGACAATGCTAGCCAACAAAGACAAGGCAGAAGGCATGTCAATTCCTGACCTAAAGTTATACTACAAAGCTACAGTGATAAAATCAGCATGGTATTGACAAAAAAAAATAGACTTGAGGATCAATGGAATAGACTAAAAGATTCAGAGGCAAATACAAACACAGTCAACCACCTTATCTTTGACAAAATGACCAAACATGCCTACTGGAAGAAAGATAGTCTTTTTTTTTTTTTTTTTGTCTTTTTTTGAGACAGGGTCTCGATATGCAATTCAGGCTGGCCTTGAACTCACTTTTGTAGCTCAGGCTGGTCTCAAACTCACACCGATCCTCCTGCCTCAGCCTCCCAAGTGCTGGGATTACAGGTGTGTGCCACCACGCCCAGCGAAAGATAGCCTCTTTGACAAATGGTGCCGGAAAAACTTATTTTCCACATGTTGAAAACTAAAACTTAATCCATATCTGTCACCGTGTACTAAACTAAAGTTAAAATGGATTAAAGATCTAAATATTCAAAAAGAAACATTAAATCTCTTGGAAGAAAAAGTGGGAGAAATTCTTGAAAACATTGAGATAGGCAAAGAATTCATGGACAAAAATCAAAACGCACGTTTGACACTTGAAAGAATCAACAACTGAGACCTCCTCTGGCTAAGAAGTTTTTGCATGTCAAAAGAAATTGCCAACAGAGTGAAAAGACAACCCACAAATTTCAAAAAGATTTTAACTAATAAGTATTCAGACAAAGGTCATCTCTCTAGAATCTATAAAGAACTAAAAATCATTAGGGTCCCAAAATTCAAAGACCCAATCCAGAAATGGACATCTGAGATGAACACACACTTCTCAGAGAAAGAAATTCAACAAGCCTACAAATACATAAAGAAATGCTCCGTTTCACTAGCCATTCATGAAATGCAAATTAAAATGACACTTAGATACCATCTCACCCCAGAAAGAATGGCTTTCATAAAGTAATCAAACAATAATAAATGTTGGAAAGGCTGTGGGGAAAAAGGAACACTTGCCACTGCTCATAGGAATGCAGACTGGTACAACCATTATGGAGAGCAGGGTGGAGACTCCTTAAGAAACTGGAACTGGAAATCCCATTCAATCCAGCTATCCCCCTATGGGAATTTTTCCCAGAAGAACTGAAAACATCATGTCATAATGATATCTGTGCACCTATGTTCATAGCAGCACAATTTGTGATCGCCAAAACACAATTTGTGATCTTGGAAACAACCAAAATGTCCGTCATCTGAAGAATGGTTGAAAAAGATATGGTATTTTTATACAATGGAATATTACTCAGCTATAAAGAATGATAAACTAGAAGACTTCATATATTAATGGATCTCTTGAACATATACTCATAATTGAAATAAACCAGACCTCATGTGTAAATATCATATAGTCTCCCTAATGTAAGAATTCAAAAGAAATAAAAATGGAAAGGCATAACACAGCTGAATGAAAACCAGGGACTTAAGCATTAAACAATGAAGTGACTGTAAACAGAAAAGATAGGAAACATGGCAGGAGAAAAACCATTCACTTATATACACAGGATGAATTAGATAATGGTCCTAAGAGCCACCAAAATATTTTTCACACAGAGGATAGCAATGTGTAAGATTAAAATTATGCTTGGAATGCCTGCCATTTTTTTCTTTTAGATTTATGCTGCTTCTAATGTAATTTCCATTACTCCTATACTCTCTCTGAATAAATGATCGGTTTACAAGAAAACAAAAAGTGGGTATTAAATGAGAGTATGAGACTAGGAAAAATGTCATAGGATTGACTGGCTACAATTTGGTATATTCTTAGATTTCGAAATGTCTGTGTAAAAATGTGTAACTTTTTATCACATTGTACAAGATTTTATTAGCATATCAATGATTGATAGAAAATAACAATTCCAAGTTAAGTCTTAAGATGTTTGATACTCAGACAGTGATGTCATGCTCAAGTACCTATGTTATATAGTAATAGTATCACTAAGCTTTTCTTCTGGAGGGTTAAGAACATGAGTTTACAGGCCAAAAATTAGAGAAAAAGAAGGGCTATAAGGATAGCCAATATTTTGGCCCTATCCCTTCAAGGTCAGCAAGGACTCAGGACATAAGAGTACCTGTCATAACATCCTATAACTCAGAGGTTTCCCAAATTTTCTGCTCAATGAGATTATGGGACCACAGAGGAAAGGAATTGATGATGTACAATATGCCTAAGGAGAGTCACCTAGACAGAAAACATTCTCTCAGGCTTTCACAGAGAGCAAACTGGTCAAACAATGGCCAGGACTCATCCAGATGGCTGACAGTGACAACAGTTCTACAAAACGTTGTACATGGTTCCAAAGTAAATTCTGAGGGATTTGACTGATTTCAAATCCTGTCCCTTTTCTAGGTTGAACACCCTCATTTTATAGCCAGGCACATTCTATGCTCAACATCACAGTGTGCTAGAGTTTTGGGGATGCTGAGCCTTTGCCTCAACGTTCCCTTTCTTTCATGAAGCCAGTGGTTCTGTGTCAAATCATCACTTCGCAGACATTCTCTCACATCCAGAAGACCCTACTCATTCTAGGACTTGTTCTTCCTACTATTCTTGGCTTAGTCAGTTTTATTTATTTATTTGTTTGTTTATTTATTTTTATTCATTTTAGTGAGAAAAAAGATAAGATAGCAATGAAACAGTTTCAAAACAAGTTAACAGGATGGTTAAAATAGTCAATACAATGCATATTGTTGTCTTCATACTAGTTATTCAGAGGATAAGGTGCAGACCTGATATCTTCTCTAAACAATATTAGTACAAACTTTATTCTTAATGAACTAAGAAAAAGTAGCTGTATATATACTCTCTCTTGTGTAAACATATATGTACGTTTTTCTTTTTAAAGTTTCGAATACTAGGAGAAAATATCATACTATGTCTTATAAGTAGATTGTAGGTCAAAGATACAGTATGAATCATAAAAGTATAATTAAACAGTACTCAGAAAATTAAACATTAATTAATCCAAAATTAAATTAAATATTTCAAAACAATATTCCAAAATTCAAATGAAGTCATGAGTTCAACTTAAAGGCTAGAATGTTGTATATCATATATATGAATCTGTAATCAATTCAGAGCATTCAAGCAGTATTTGAATAGGCTAATATATATCTATAAAAATATCAACCCAAAAAAATTTCCATGTATAATAAAGAATTACTAAGAATAACACAGAACATAAATACTGGAATGGCAAATATATGACCAGAACTTCTAACAGTTTGGAGATAGGATATCACACAAGATTCTAGTACGTCATGTACATAGACAGTATCCATGATGCTTATTGGTGGTCAGGTGTCACTTATGAGACTGAGCTACTGCTATTTCTTTGATATCCACCCTGTAGACCCAGACAGAATCACGACCCATAGGGTACAGGAGAAATCCATTTGTAGAATATGCTGATGAACATATTCTGCTACTGTATATAAAAGAATAATTGAAAGACTGCTCTTGTATACTTCTTTTTCTCCTCTGTTTAATTGTTTGCCCTATTTGGTGGGTTCTTTCCATTCTCCTTCGTGGAGTTGTAGTGATTTGATCCCTCTCTAGAATATCTTTTAGTAAACTGTGCTGGGTTGGCTTTGTCATCATGAAACTCTTTAGTTGTTCTTTGTCATGAAGTAATTCACCTCTGCCTCATACTTGAAAGAGAATTTTTCAGGGTATATCTCTCTGGGTTGGAATTTGTTTTCTTACAAGACTTGGAGGACTTTGCTCCATGCTCTTCTTTTTCTTCTTCTTTTTTTTTTTTTTTTCTATACTCTCCTCGACTTGATGGTTTGTGAAGAGAAATTTGCCATTATTCTAATGGGTTTTCCTTTAAATGTGATCTGTTTCTTTTCTCTAGCAGCTTTTGGTATACTGTTCCTGTGCTGAATTTCTGGGATCTTGATTATTATATGTCTATGTGTAGGTTTAATTGGGTTGATGTTATTTGGAGTTACCTGTTTCCCCATATTTGGGAAGTTTTCTGCGATTACTTCTGCCCATATTCTATTTATATAATTTGTACTGACTCGAGTTTCTCATGATGCTTATTGGTCTTACAGTATTCATCTTTGCATCATTGCAGCTGTTGAATTATTTTTTTTCTGCATCCTAGTTGCTTTTAAAAGCTGTTTTCTTACCTTTTCACTAGCTGCAATGGTGTCTTTATGGTCTGAAAATCTATTTTCACTTTCATTGAAATTTTCGGTTTTGTCAGGTTGTGATTGAGGTTTTAAGTTCTTGTATAGCACTTCAAATCTGCTTCATACATTCTATTACTTTCCTATATTCAAGGACTCCATCTTTTTTCTATTCTCTATTTTTTAATCAATGTCTTCTTTAGAAGCACTTAGTGTTTCTTTTCTTATAGTTATCATTTCTTTTTTTACTTCAGAAATTATTTCTGATCTGATTTGTTTTATACCTTTCTGCAGTTGTTTTTTTACTCCAGAAGCTATCATTTCAGAGATTTTAGGTGTGTGATTTCCAATTTCTTCTATGCTATTGTCTTCTGTCCTTGTTCTGGATGTGCTTAGGGCCTGAGAGTGCACTTTGCTCTTTCTTTTTGTCATTTTGTATAGCCCTGCCTTCTAACCTTCATTGTAGAGCTTCAGTAGACTTCTTACCTTAGTACGAGATCTGGATCTACCAAGTTCAAACTCATCTAGGTGGGTGTGGCTTGGATCTGGCTGCTGAGCTCTGCTTCTTCCTATTGCAACCCTTGGAGGTGGACCTGCTGTGCCACTCTGGTAAGATGTTCTGCTCCTGGATCAGCTGGGTGGGTCTTTTCTCTAGTCTTTCTGCAGGGAGTTCTGCTGCAACTTTCCACACTGGGCCTGTCTGATGGATGAAGTTCCATTCACACTCTAGGACTTGTTGCTGAGTAGAATGAGCTTCTATCAGGCCCCAGGCAGTCTCATTCACATGCCAGGCCTGGTTCCTGGGTCTAATGAGTTTCTGGTGGACCCTGGGCAGTCCCACTCACAAGCCAGGCCTGGTTGCTGAGTCAAATTAGCTTAGTCAGTTTTATTAAGATATAACTTGTGGACAGCAAAACTTACCCTTTAATACAGGGGCCAGAGGTTCGAACCTCAGACTGCCATGCCGGCCTCACCCATGAGGCTCACTGAGACAGCGACTGAGACTGGGTATGGTGGTGTGTGCCTGTAATCCTAGCTCTTGGGAGGCTATAAACTGGCACATCACTACAAGCCTGATTTCATAGGAGACCCTAAAAACCCTATAGACCCCTCCCTAAAAACAAAACAAACAAACAAAAAAATCAAACCAAACAAAAAAATAAACCCAAAAAAATAAAATTTACCCTTGAAAAACTGAGGTCTATGAATTTTGACTGATGCATAATGGCATGTATTAAGCAGCACAATCAAAGCAGGGAGCATTCCCATTGTCCAAATCTCTCTGGGGCCCCTTTGTAGCCAGTCAGTACCTTCTCCTACTCCAAGCCCTGGGTCACCACAGAGGGTTTTTTTGTCTTTATCATTTTATTTTTTCCAGAATGCCCTGCATGTGCAGTCATACAACTGGAAGCCACTTGAGTCCAGTTTCTTTGTCAGCATAATGCCTGCATGTAGCAGTGGTCTCTTCTTATTGCTTAGTAGGATTTCATTTTATGAATTTACCACAGCTGACTTATCCATTCACCCTTGCATGGATATTAAATAATTTCCAGTTCTTAATAAATAGGAATAAAGCCCCCTTGCACACTTGCATACAGATTTGTGTGTAGACACATGCTTTTCAATTCTTCTAGGCAAAATTCGAGCCATAGGATTGATGGGTTGTGCATTAAGTCTGTGTTCAGATTTGTAGTTGTAGAAAGTTATAGAGAAAATCTTCTGTATTCTTATTTTTTAATGCCTTATAATTTCCTTTTTGTTGTTCTTTTATTCTGTTTTTATAATCAATTTTGTAGGCTTATATCTGGTAACCTAAACTACTAATTTGAAAATAATGGGGTGGGTGAGATGGCTCAGCAGTCTAAAGTGCCTGCTTAGACAAGCTTAGGCAACCACAGGGACCGCGGTTCTATCCCCAGCAGCACATACTGTGTCAGCCCCACCCCTAGGGCAGGCTGAGCCAGCCATAAAAAAACAAACAAACAAAAACCAAAAAAAAAAAAAAAAAAAAAAAAAAAAAAAAAAAAAAAAAAAAAAAAAAAAAAAAAAAAAAAAAAAAAAAAAAAAAAAAAAAAAAAAAAAAAAAAATGCAATATAAGAATCATTATTAAATTCCTGTTACTTTATTTAATGCAATTTTGTATCATTTCAAACCTTTTTTTATTTGCTATTTATTTTGTATTTGTTAAAAAAAATTTAAAAACTGACCTTGGTCCAAAAAGATCACAGATTTAACAATATACCTAGCGCTAAAATCTTGAAGAAGAAACACAGAAAATACTTGTGACTTGCACTAGTCAAAGACATTTTAGATTTGACAACTAAAGCATGATACACAAAAGAAAAAAACTGATAGACTAGACTTCATAAAAATAATAACTGCTCTTCAAAAGCTACTGATAAGAGAATAAAAAGATGTATCCCAGACTTGGAAAAAATATCGTGACTGTTTTATCTGATAAAGGGCTTATATCCAGCGTGCGTAAAAATTCCTCGATGCCCGGTAAAATGAACAACCCAATAGAATTACACAAAAGATATGAGAAAACATTACCAAAAATGATAAATGGAATGCAAATAAACTCACAAAAAGATGCTTTACCTCATTAGTCACTTAGGAAACGTAAATTAAAACTATAGCAGAACAGGCTACATTCATGTTAATTGGCTGCAATTTTTTTTGAAACTGCCAAGTACTAACAAGAATACGGGTCAGCTGGCATTCTTGCATATTTCTGAGGGCAGGCAAAATGGCTCACCCGCTGTGGGTAGTGGGTGGTGTATTCTTATAAAGGTGCACACCCAGGAGCTGGGGTCAGGGTACAGATACAGACAGGTCTCTATCTACAGAGGGGAGGGCCGGAGCTGTGCAGCTACTTTATACCTTGACTACAGTGATGGGTGCACAACTGTGTGTCCACTTACTATTCATCGAGACTTTCAGAGAGAAAAGGGGTGAATGTTTTGTTGTGGTAATTTTACTTTGATTCTTTTTTTTTTTTTTTACTTTGATTCTAATAAAGTGGTGGGAGTAAAAACAAACTGTCAATACCATAGCGTGACTCTATGCAAATCACTTAGCTTCTCTGTGCCTTGTTTTTATTCAAAACTCCATCCACCAGAGATAAAATACTTTCCCTAATGTTGTACTGACAATTGAATGCATTCTATTCATTATGCAATATATGTAAAGTATCTTAAACGGAGCAAATGCTATGTAATTATTGGTTGTCATTCCATTCTTGTTATTTGTATATTGTTCTTTGAAGATGTTTGTTTATAAAAGAGAGGCAACTAGAGGCGTGGAGAGTTGTAACAATGAGATCTCAATATATTGACTCAGAGGGGGAAACCAGTGACAAAGTGAAAAAGGAAGAGTACAGCAATTGTGAACACACAGGCGAATGCTATTGTACTAAGGAGGCACCCACCACCTGCTTAGGTAAATAACTCCTCCTAGCTTGTCAACAGCTAATCAAGTAATTTCTGGAGGCCAGAACAAAATATTCAAGTCCTTCCTCTATGTTGTAATACCAACACCTAAAACAACAGAAAGACAAAACAAATCTGTGTCCTGGAGACAAAATGTCCAGGATCATTAAAGGGACACTTCCCAATGTTGATCTGAATGGTCTGCCCTCCGCTCAAACAGGGACAAGACCTATTTGTGTTGATCAGGAGGCTGAGGGTTCTCACCAACATTCTAGCAGATCATTACAGACTCAGGGATTTTTTTGTTAAAAAAGAAGACTGACAATAGATAACATGTAGGGCTTGGTGCCCTCCTGAGTGACTTTCTTACAAGAGTGGGAATTTTAAAAGCTTTCAGAAGAATTAAAAGACTCCACATGACAATTTACTTTTGCTTCTGGCTTTTCTCTCCAGGGGGCTAATCAGCACAACTTCTGTCTGCATTTGTCTCAATTCAGTAGCAATTTTCACTTTTCAGAAGGGTTTAGCCTAGCTTCCCCGGTGGGGACCGATTGCTGTTCACAGTGGAAATATGGATACCGGCAGGTTTCTGGGCCTTGTGGTAAAAGCCAAGCTAAGAGCTGGACAAATGCAAAGACCAAATGGAGAAAAGTAGCCTGGGTTGGTCGAACTTTCTCATGATTGAGAACTCTGGACAGCAAGTTATCGTAAGACCAGCTATGTGTCCAGAAGCACGAGGCCGTCATACCCTGGGAAGGCGACAGAGTAGATGATTGCAATCCCAGCGACAGGGGCTCGGTATCTGTGAATTCAAACTTACACAGAGCCCTACTCCAGAGATGAGGAATTTTTTTTTCATTTATCCACTCACCTACCTAACACACACACACACACACACACACACACACACACACACACACACACATTAACTTATTACCATGAACATAATTGACAATAATTGCAAAATGTTATCTAGCACTCAGCTCATGTTCTGTCTTCCCTGATTTTCCTCAAAATTATCTTTTTATATATATGATTGGCTCAAGTCACAATTCATGGCTACAAGCAATATGTCCCTCAGGTTTCTTTCAATCCATCACAGTCACAGGAATTTGTTACATCTGCATTTATTCTCTACTTATTAAAAATGTTAATTGTGCATGTAGCAAGGCAGAACTTTTTATTCCTCAAGAATATAAAAAAGGTACACAGTGAAATGTTCCTCAGTCTCCTTCCGTGTGAGCAGCATCCCCTGCTCAGTGCAGAGCTAGTCTCAGCCTTGATTCATGTGCATCTCCCTGAGGCTGCTATAACAGGGTAGGTGAGAGGAAGGTATGAGTTCAAATCCTTGTTCCTCCACTTAGTGCAAATCTGGGGCATAGGTGGTAGTCTCTGTGCTTCACTTTTCATATGAACTATGTGTGAGGATCATTGAGAGAATTAAAGTGCTTAAATAATTGTTAATAATGTCCTTTGCCTGGTCTCCAGATTGCAGAATGATACACATTCCTCTTTATTTGGCTTATTTTTTTTTTTTTCATTTAACATCACATTTGATGATAATTCCCCCTTTGTTCTTAGAGCTTAGCTTTATTCTTCCCAATTACTGACCAAAATTCCATTGCAGGGGTTTACTATTATTGGACATACAGATTTTCAAACTCTTGTTATTATCAAAATTGCTGAGATGAATATCTTTATAGCACTTTAGTGGATTCATATGCAAAAATGTCCATAAGGTATACTCCTGGGAGTGAAATTGATGAGCTAAAGAGTATGTACATTTTACTACATAGATAAAACTCAGCTACCTGAAGGAAGTTGTACCAGTTTCCAGTCCCAAGAAAGTTACCAGGACTCTGTCCCAACACCCCACCTGACACAGGGTATTTGGCTTAATCTTTTTTATATGTTTGTGGAAAGTGGTATTTCAGAGTTTTAAGGTACATTTCTCAATGGTGCATTTCTCCTATTATGAAAAGATAAAGAAAATGTAGCACATATGAAGGTCAAGGAGTCCAAAGACCTCAAGTCCAAGGACTCTCAAGTGGTCGAGGGAAAACTTCTACTTCATAAGCACTGATAGTGAACATTTTCAGACATAAGCAATCAAACTTAGTTGTTTGCTTGCCAACTGCCTATCCTCATTGGATTATAATTTCTCTGAGAGAACAAGAGCCTTTCCTCTTTTGCTTTATAACTGTGCCTATCAAATGATAAGACAATGCCCAGTGCCTAGTACGTGCTTAGTAAATAAACTCAGCACTTGATAACTGTAAAACTGAAAACTGAATCACACTTCTGGAGAGTGGCCATGCCTGTTTGGCTCACAGCAAGCATGCTGATGCCTCCTTGCTAGGTAAGAGGAACCTTACACTTACGCAGTTTTTACCTCCTCAGCAGACAAAGCAAGCTTGCCCTGAACACAAAATCTAGAAATAGATTTGGCATGTTTTATAAATGGAAAATATTTCTTTTAGCACGAGAAATTATTTTCCCAGAGCTTTGTGCCACATCAAATATTACAGTTGACTAAAAATGCTCCATTCTTTAATTTTGGGATAGGCTGGAACTCATGTTTTCTAACAAAGGGAATGTAAAAACCTTTCTTTTTAAATTGCTAACCTTAAGATAGATTTTTAAAAGATGATTGGGGAGAAATGTCATTAGTATGGTCATCACAGTGTACTGTTTTGAGTTACAACGCCAGCATTTACTTATCATAGCAATCACATGTGATTAAGGGCAAAAATAAAAATTCTCTCAAATCTTGTCTTTGTCAGTTTTTATTAGTGATTCCATAAAACAATTCTATGCTTTAAATCTTTTTGCAAACTCTATGTAAATTAGTGAGAATGTATTCATCAGAAGGATTTTTTTGAATTGAAAAAATGAAAGGGGATTTAATTTTTTAAATTAGACTTGCAGACTACTGATAATGAAATTCTCCTAATCCTTGGTTTATCTTCAGTTTTCCCAGATTTGCTCAAAGCAATTCCAGTGAGCATCCACGTCAACGTCATTCTCTTCTCCACGATCCTTGCTGTTCTAACCATGGTAGGAACAGCCTTCTTCATGTACAACGCCTTCGGCAAACCCTTCGAAACCCTGCATGGTCCACTAGGGTTGTATCTTTTGAGTTTTATTTCAGGTAAGTACAAAATTCTACCTCTGACTACAGGCATGATTTTCAATGCATCAAAAGATTTCTGCTTAATATAAATTTATAATATATACACACGGAGGTTCACTGTGTTGGTAAATGAGGTAGAAAACAGTGAGGAAATAAAATAATAGTTTTAAAGACATGATAAAGGATAAATTTTGTATGAAAACATCAAAGAAGCAGTAAAATATTTTTATAAGCATCATGAACCCAGTTTGACTATATATAAATAAAGGGAATATAACACATGATGAACATATTTTATATATAGTCTTTATTATTCATAAATATATATAGAGAAAGTATTTGCTGACTGTGGTTATATCATGTAGAAAATCTGTTAGTAAACTTTATTTTTGCTCATATGGTCAAATGTTCAATCTTATGCTTTTATTATAATCAGAAAAATAAAACAAATGGCCTCAAAAAGAGTGCAAAGTGCACCCTTGCAACTTACCATATTCAGGAGTGTGGGTACTCTGTGCAACACAATATCAAGTAGGTTGAACAAGAATAAACTCTAGATCCAGAAATCAGCTCACTGACAAACATGTGCTACTCAGTAACGAAGGCTGATGGGAATTTAAAGTCCAGTCAGAGCTATAGGGTAAGGAGGAGGAAGATAAAGAATGAATTAGTATATACGTAATTTGTGTATTACCAGCCTTCTACAGAGGTCTCTGATTCCAAACTTGCAAAATGATTCAATACACTGTCAAACCCTTAAGGAAGAAGCAGTCCTAGTGATGATTGTGCAGCATGAAACAATTGCGTTTCACACCAGCAAGCATTCTGAAGAAAAACCTCGTCCAATGTTCCTTTCTATCTTGAAGTTGCCCTTCAACTTCCAGCCTCCAGCGTCGAGTGGAAAGCCCCTGCCTTCTCTTGGCACTACTGCCAATCCCACAGAATCCAAGCGCAGCCACAAACTTGTATAAATCCCTTCCTTAGAAGACAATGCCTTGTGTTTAGCAGGAGCTGGCTTGTTTTAGAGGATAGCCACCCTCTATTTGTTACCTGCATGTGCTTCTTGGGATCTTACACCATCCACCTCTTGCTAGCACAATTATTTGATCAATGAAAACAGATCTCTCTCCACCATGGATTTGGTTGATATTTTTTCCGTATCTTTCACAAGTGTACAGTACACCTTTCAATTATACAGATAATCAATTCTACTCTATGAGGACACCCTAAGGCTTTCTCATCTTTGTATATCTGACCAAAGATACATGAAACTGTACACAGTAAACAATTCAATAGGTATTTGTTGACTTGGAGAAGTAAGCCCAGCAAACAGATGTTGCCTTGGTGACCTATACAGTATGGGTTAGGGAGCTTAGAATTCAAATAAGATGAAATTTTAGCAGAGCCAATGTGTGGAGGCAGAAGGATGTGTGTTGAAGAAGATTAGGGTGGAAGATGCAAAACGAAGCCTGGAGCTTTGCCAGGGCAGAAGAGGTACAGGTACAGGTATGCCCTGGCAGTCCAAGATGGTATATTCAGCCTTGTGTGCAGCACCATGTTACAGAGTATTGACGTTATCTCCTCCAGATAAACCTCTGAAAGCTGACTGGTGGGCCCAGGAGGTGTGCTGTTTCAGTGATGAGCATTGTATCATCCAGAGTCCAAATAGAAAACTATTTTAACACAGGCATATACCATGGAGTAGCGTTGCTTCAGCTGGGGCTCCTAGAATGAGCAGTATCTACAGTCTGGCAATCTGGTAGCCCAGTAAATGTCTGAGATGGCAGCCCATAATAAGAAACTCGAGGGCCAAACAAATTGTATTGCACCCTTCTGGGCTTCTGGCTCAAGCTCAAGTCCAAGTTATCTGGAAATGACTTTCCAGGGTCTGAGGACTAAGCACATCACTGAAAGATGGCAGCTACCTTCCCTGGAGCCTGGAGAACAAAAAGTTGGGTTTATCAGAACATAGGAGTTTGAGGAGAGGCCCTAGGACATGGGTCTTGGACCATGAGTCGCTGGCACAAAACCTCTGTGGGACACTGTCAGAGGTTCCTGTGAGTGTGGAAAGATTTGGAAAACCCCCATCTCTGCCTCCAGGGGTGGGGCTCTTCCTGCTGTGACCATAATGGCAGGAACCACAATCCAAATGGACAGAGTGGGCCCTCTGTGTTCCACCTCCCCTCTCCCCCTGTTGCTCATGTTTGACAGAGCCCGACAGGAAGAAGCTGACAAGGAAAAATGGGGGGGGGGAGGTAGTCAGGACTCAGCATGGTAGTGCACAGAAAAAGAGCTCATTTGAGTGGAGACACAACAGCTTTTTGGTAGGCACAGACACATCCAGCTTCTGATGGAGAGTCAGGAGAATGGCTCATTTGTATACCAATTATTTGACAGCTAAATGGACAACCAAACTAAGGGTATTCAAAAATCTGGGGCTGGGGACCAAAAGCTAAAGGAGGCAAGAGAGTGTCAAATTTAATCCAAGACTCAGATATGACCTCAGCCTTTGGCCAAACCTAATGCGAGGAGGACCCTGGCCCACAATGTATGAGAAACGCTGAAGTTCCTCAGCTTGGATGTAAGAGAATAAGCACAGGTGCTCAGGATACTGCTGTGAACCAGTGAAGGGAGACAGGGAGAAGGTGAAGGCAGGGGTCAGCTCAGAGGTGGGTCTCACCGAGGACAGGACAGAAGCCTGGTGTATGCAGACCACACAGCGTTTGTTTCTAAGCCTTCAGCCTTTATTTTTTTAATCTCCCCAGCACTGGGATTACCATGCCCTGTTTCACTGGTCACCATGCTGGCCCAGGGCAGGGCCAGCATGGCACAGCATGTGGCACTGGGGATCAAATCTGGGTCCTTGCACTTGCCAGGCAGGCACTTAGAGTGCCGCGTTATCCTCCCAGCTCTGACCTTTTTCATTAAGTACCAAAATTTTCAACTGTGTGAGACAACAAAATGTGTTCGAGGGGGCAGGTGGGCTGACACTTTGCAGTGTTTCACAAGTGATCTGTTTACACCCAGAAGTTGTAAATCCATACACAGCACTGAGGAGGCTCTGGAGTTCAAGAAAAGCTTATCTAAAGTTGTAATATTGGGCCGGCGAGATAGCTCAGTGGTCTAAAGTGCCTGCTTAGGCAAGCTTAGGCAACCGCAGGGAGCGCAGTTCGATGCTTGGCACCACATGCTGCACAGGCCCACCCCCAGGAAGGCTGAGCTGGCCATAAAAAAATAAACCTTAAAGTCGTAATATTCATAGGACCCCGGCTCTGAACCCTGATTGCTTACACTGGGGCTCCACAGCTCCCATCAGCGCCCCCTCCTGTGAGCCCATGCCTTCACATGGGAAGCCCGGTCCCTTTCTCAGGCTCCCAGGCAGCTCTCTTTCCTGAGGCTTCCTCCTGTCTCTCACTGGCGTGCACTGTCCGCTGTCCATGCTCACAGCTTCTCTCCAATCTTTCTTCTGCCTGGGGCCTCTGTTCCTTTTTCTTCTCCCTGCTCCCTCCAGGTTCCCTAGCCCCTCTCCTTTTCCAATGCTATAGTGATTTTTTTCAACTCTGTATTTCCCTCCTGGGTGGGAACCTACACCTTGGCACTCTGAGGCACGAAGAAGGAGCAGAATGAAAGGAAAAAAAGATCCTCTCGTTTTTCTCCCTGGAGCCTTCTGCCCTCCGCAGAGTGCCAGTGCCCTGAGCGTGCCTCCTCAGGGGTGGGTGTGTGAGAGATCCCAAGGCAGGCAAGGAAAATGTATCAGCCCTGGGTCAGGCCAGCAGCGGGCCCAGCCACCACAGCGTACTCATGCCCTGGTGCCCAGGGCCTCTCCTCAGCCAGATACTCCTTCCACTTCTAGCACCCGGCTGGGCTTGTGTTCCTTGTCTTTCTCCACATGCTACTGCTTTTCTTAATTTTATTTGATCAGTACATGTTTGTAATGGATGCAGTTTGTAATCATCTTGAGGGAGTGACTACTGTACATATTCCAGCTTGTCTTGATGTGTTTTCATTGTGTTTTTGATGTCCTTTCCCCTTCGTCCCCTTCTTCCCTCCACCTCTGCTTCTCCAATCCCCATTTCCATCCCTGCTGATGCTATTTGTCTCAGCACCTGGTATATCTTATGACGTTCACATTAACTGGGGCTATTAGGTTCCTGCATGGCATAGCCTCACTTTTCTCCTTTCCCTTTCACCTGAGCTCTCTCCTTCTGTCTCCTGTTCCTCTGGTTCATTTCCTTGTTGGACAAGGTCCATCCTCTCTTCTCTTTCTATACATCTTTTTGTCATGTTTTCTGTTTGCATTTTCCCACACTCAGATGAGAGATGTCATACGTTATTCATGCCGGTTGGTTTGATTTACTTCACTCAATATCATATTTTTCAGGTTCCAACAAAAACTTCACGTTTGCCATTTTTATGGCCAAGTAGTATTCTTTTGATACATACTGTCTCAATTACTTTTCTTTCATTCTTGGGGTGAAATATTCAACACCTAAAATTAAGGAAGGCAAGGTTTATTTAGCTCACAGTTTGTGAAGGTTTCAGGCCATACTCCGTGGCTCCAAGGCAGAGCGTTACAGGGCAGAGGGCAGCAGTTTGTGGTGGTGGAAAACAGTAAAGAGCAAAGGCAAAAGGGAGGAGCAGCAGCAGTGGGGCAGAGGCCAGCCCCTCTCCTCGCCTTCCACTGCCTTCAGGCTGTCTGCCCCAGGAGGGTGCAGTGCTCTCAACCGTGATCCTAGTAGCACTGAGACCCATAATCCCAGCATGGATCATGAATTAGTCACAAACTCTAGAATTGCACCCCAATAATGGCATGAGGCTTTGAGGGTATACCTAGACACAGACCACAACAGATAGGTAGATAAATAGGTAGGTAGATGATAGATAGATAGATAGATAGATAGATAGATAGATAGATAGATAGACAGAAATAGAGACAGAGATCAAGGTAAATTAACACCCTTTACGCAATCATCTGTTGCTGGGCATACAGGCTGTTTCCAGGATTTAGTTACTAGGAATTGTGATGCTATAAACATTGGTATGCTGTAGCATGACTATTTTGGCTCTTTGGGGAAGATACCCAGAGGATAGCCGGACTGTGAGGCAGCTCTAACTTCGGTTCTTGGAGAAGTTTCCATACTGATCTCCATGATGGTTGTCCTAACTTCCATTCCCAACAATGCGGAGAGTTCCTTCTCCATCACATCTTTGCCAGAATTTGTTACTGTTTAATTTTCTGATGATTGTCATTCTTTCCAGAGTAATGTAGAAACTTAGTGTTGTTTTAATTTGCATTTCTCTAATGGTCAGAGATATTGAGTATTTTTTCATATTTGTTGGCCATTTGCATTTCTTCCTCTCTGAAGTGTCTGTTCATTTCTCTAGCTCATTTCTTAACTGAATCTTTAATTTTAGGTGGCACCATATCACACTATGTACGTATGCATGTATGTATGTACTTGGTACAGGGTGTCACTACACAGTACATAGCTCAGACTCATAGAAATCCTCCTGTCTCAGCCTCCCCAGTGCTGGGATTACAGGCATTTACCACTATGCCTGGTTTTGGTGGCTGTCATGGTGGGGCTCCAGGGACAGCACTGAATGTGGTATCAGGAATAGAATCTGAGTCGTTGCACTTGCCAGGCAGGCACTTAGACCGCCAAGCTATTTCTCTAGCCTCATGCATCACGTTTGTAACTGCTGTCATCACTGTATGGAACCCACACAAATGAGTTAATATACTTTCTCATCTTGTCATTTATAAACTGGTTCTGACACTAAAGGATTTAGGTAACACCTTAGTGGCGACTCTCCATGGCTTATTTTGGGCAATAATGCTAGAATTACCTAAGAACATTCTAAAGTTACTGATGCCACCTCCTACCTCAAAATTAATTAAGTTGGAATCTTTGTTGGGTAATCTCATTTGTAGCCTATGTTGAGGACCACTGAAGCAAGTGCACACCTTTTCTTTATTTGGCAAACCCTGTCTGAGTGCTCATGATGTATCAACTAGTATGCCAGGCACGAGTGACACTACAGGGAGTCAAGCTCACTGTCTTGCTACCTGGTGCCTGAGCTCCAGGGGGAGAGTCAAACTAAAATGTGCATAAATAACTAAGTCCTATGAATCACAATAGCAAATGATAGCAGGGATCAGTCTCAGATATGTCATCAGGGAAGATTACTTCAAGCAGCTGAGTTCTAAAATAAAAAAGGTCACCCTCAAAGGAGCTCCGCCCTCAGGAAACTCCCCAAGTAAAGAAAATCCGAATGAGAACTCTAGTGACTGGAGTCAGCTTACTTTATAAACCAAAAGAAGGCTGATGTGGATAGGGGGGTTGGCAGTGGGGGGAGATGGCTAAATGAAAATAAATGAAATGAAATAAATGAGACTGGAGAGATCAGTTGATACTGGTTCATGTTGGACCAAGAATGTAATAGTAAGATTCTGTGGATTGATCCGAACTCTGATGAGATGCATCTCGAAGATTTTTGAGTGATGGATAAAAGACCAATTTCTTTAAGAAACGATTGGTGGAAGATGATATCTTTGTACTAGATGGAGACAAAGAGAGATGAATGGATTCTAAAAAGCATTCTGAAAGTATATCCAAAATATTTTTCAGGTAGCTTATATGATTAATAGACTGTGGTGTCATTAACCAAGATAAATAAGACAAGGAGAGAAAGGCTTACAAATCAGGGGAAGAATACTGTAGAGAAAGGAGATTAGTCCTCAGAGTCAAATGTTCTACTTGGCACATGCCGACTCTGGGATGCTATTAGATTTCCAGGTGGTGATCTCAAAGAGAGTCAAATACATGACTCAGAAAAGAGGTTCAGGGCTGGGAAGATAGCTCAGTGGCATAAGTGCCTACCTAGCAAGCACAAGGACCTGGGTTCAATCCCCCACACCACATGCCATGCCAGCCAAGCCCCCAGTCATGCTGAGTGGGTGACCAAGACCCGGTGTAGTTGTGCACACCTATTATCCCAGCACTGCAAAGGCTAAAAACAGATGATCACTGCAAGTCCAAACTGCATAGGAAGAACTTCTACCAAATAAATAAAAGATATTTTTTAAGTTTTTTTTTTTTTTTTTAATGGCCAGCTCAGCCCGCCCTGAGGGCAGGGCTGGCGCAGCATGTGGTGCCGGGGATCGAACTGAGGTCCCTGAAGCCACCCAAGCTTTCTCAAGCAGGTGCTTTAGACCACTGAGCCATCCTGCCGGCTCTTAAAGTTTTTAAAAATGGTATATTTTAAAGAAATGATATTAGAATATAATGCTATATATTATACATTATGATTCTGGGGAGCGAATATACATAGAGAAAAACTGAGCGAGGCCCGGCTCCTGAAGATCACCACAGATTTGGGCTGGGGAGGAGGAGCCAGCAAAGGACAGTGAGCAAAAGTAACCAGAGAGGAAGGAACACTGGGAAATAGCCGAGTTCCAGTGGGTACCAGAGAATAGGGTTTCTAAAGTATCAGTCACTGAGAAAGCTTTGTAAAAAGATAGCCACCTATGGCAGTAAGTTGGAAGGAAGCAGCAGGGAAAGCAGAATAGAGAAAGACCTATAACACAGGAGGAGAGACAGAGACACATTCACAGATTATGGAGGTGGGGAGAGGGAGTGGGGAGCAGAACACTGGATGCACAGTTTCAAACTAAAGCATGGATTGAATGTATTTCTTTAAACACTCATTTTCAGTTTCCCAGTTGATGATACCCAGACTTGCATGTGGAAGAGCACGGAGCAATGAGAGAGCACTTAGTAGGTCCATGGATACGGCTTCAGGCCTTTGAGGATGATGAAACCCTGTCAGTTGTATCTAGGTCTTCTCTCACAGATGGCTTGTGGTGAGAGCTATACCAAGCAAGGCAAGCATGAAATTTCTGGCTTTTCTTTAAGAGACAAGGCTCCTACTTTGGGCCTAATGAATTATAATTATAGTTACAGTATGAAATATAGGTATGTATAGTTGTACGGGACACAGACAGGAAGATGAAGAACAGCACAGAAATAAAAAAAATGCTTACATCATATATCATTTTTTTTAGTTTTAATGAGACCCAAGCCTCAGTAATAGGTACACTCTCTAGGGTATGTTACTCTATGATCAATGCTTTAAAAAATCAAGCTGTCTCTTATTTCCACCTCAGACCTTAGGGAGGAGCTGTTATTCAGAATGTTCCGCTGTGAAAAAAATCAGTAATGGATATATTCTCCTCTCAGCATAAGCCTTAACGGAGAGACCAAGCAGGAAATGAGAGGTGATGTTAAACAACCCTCGACGGCAGGGGGCAGGGGTTTCATTTTCCTACGCTGGATGGCAGCCAAGGGGCAGAGCGCTGTAGGAGCGCTGATTCCCGGTCACCCCCATCAAGAGTGCGGTAGCGGGGCTATGTGCAACCTGCTGGACGAGGACCCAGCCATGACCAGATACGAGGAAACGCGTCCACAGCTGCAGGAGACCCTAGCCCTACTCAGAAAGCCTGCCTTCACTTGCGTTTCATTGGGAGTTGGAGGCCCCGCCGCCACAGCCTCTGAATCCTTATCTGAGGCGTCAGCTGCAGGAGCGCAGATAGGCATCTCGGTGCTCCTCAGTGCCCTTGGCCTTCCGCTCCTCCTCTGTTCTCACACCTGCTCCTTTGTACTCACTGCGAATATTCCCTGCCCCAAATACGCACGCTCTCACCGCCGGGCCTCCTTTGGGACGCGCTGAGAGGCTACCTTCTTCACAAGCCTTCCCGGCATCCTCCCCCAGCCTTCTCACCACCCTCACTTCCGTTCTTTTCTCCTTAGTACATGTCACACCACAATAAACTACAGGATGTACTTATTGTCATTGCCTCTCTGTGTGTGTGTGTCTGTCTCTGTCTCTCTCAAGAAAGGGTTTCACGGGGCCGATGACATAGCTCAGCAGACTAAAGCGCATGCTTAGGCAATCTTGGGCAAGTGCAGGGACCACAGTTTGATCCCTGGCACCACGTGCCATGCCAGCCCTGCCCCCAGGGTGGGCTGAGCCGCCAGAATCTGGGCGTGAGGCTCAAGGCAGGAGGATCACCATGAGTGAGACCAAACAACCAAACGCATTTTTAGAAAAGGGGGACAGGTCATGTCTGTCTTTAAAAGTTTATTATTTTCATTACTATTATTTTGAGGCAAGTGGCTCGCTATGTTTTCCAGGCTGTCCTTGAGCCCCTGGACTCCAGTAGTCCTGCCTCAGCCACTCAAGCACTAGGATTCCAGGTGTGTCGCTATGCTCAGCTTTCCTCTTCTGTCCAGTACTGTATTCTCAGAGCTCAAACAGTGTAGTCTGTAGACTACACTGAACGTCTGTAGACAACTGAATAAAACGGAAACAGCTCTGCATGTTTTCTGGTAACAAATGACTTTCTCCTTTTCTAAAGACCAGTCCAGGGGCCTG
>PVJA010012858.1:30386-51054 GCA_004027025.1 Myocastor coypus
TGTGTGTGTGTGTGTGTGTGCGCGCACGCACAAATCATCCTTATCATTAACATTGCATTTGGAAAACTTGGCTTAAATGTAAACTTTTCAACTGTCCTGTACGGAAAAGGACGGGGGAAAGAGTGACCCAACCGGCATTGTTTCTACCTCTGTTCTATGGAAGCGCATGACCAAACTGCTCACCGTCACGGCCTCGATGCCTGCTCTTCAGTACTAACCTGCCTTTGTAGCCTCTCTGCTTCCTCCTTAATGGTAACCAGGTTTTCTGAAATAGTGTGGAGCTGACACAGTTTCTAGCTGAGAAAGAAACCATTGCTGACAACCTCATCTCACTCACTTTCTAGTGAGAGTGCGCAATTTCACAGAGGATGAGCACCTATACCTGAAAATTGGTGGCTTCCGTGCCCTTACCTATCATCTCTCAAGCCTCCTTAAAGAAGGAGATAATCAATTTATCATCCCATATCAGAATGGAAAGTCGGGCCTGTGAGATAGCTCAGCTATCTAAGCACCTACTTAGGCAAGTGCAAGGGTTCGATCCCCGGACCACATGCTGCACCTGCCTCAGCCCCCCAGGGCGTGCTGAGCTGGTCACCAAGTCTGGGCATGGTGGTGCACCCCTGTAATTCCAGTGCTGAAAACAGGACGATCACCATGAAAAGGAGATGCATTCTCGTTCTGGAGATGTTGGTCATTATATATTGCGATTCTAATTTATTATTGTTCAAACTATTAGCTTAGTGACAGCAGGATAACATTTCAGGGATTTCCTCCTGGGTGAGACTATAAAGCCATAGTTCTCCTGGTCTCCCATGAATCCTGGCAGGGTATTCTCACCCATGACAGCAGAATTATCACCAGGCAGAGTGACACATGCCTGCAATTCCAGCTTCCTGCTGGGGCCTCAAGTTGGAACCCAGCCTCGGCAATTTTGTCAGACCTTGTGTCAACATAAGAGATAATTAAAAAGGGAAGGGTACAGCATTCCCTTGGTTCAATCCCTAGTACTAGAAATAAAAACAAAAAGGGCAACAACAACACAGTTACACTCAGAGCCATGCAGGGATAAAGAAGCAGCTCCCCTTTGGCTGTGACCTGTGTCCCCTCTTATACAGACTAGAGGAGACAGGCGCTGCACGCCACCATCCCAGCAGCTGCCAGAGGAGAGTCGTGAGCACACAGCATCCAGCACATTACAAATGTTCGCTAATTGGCTGATCATTCATGATGTGACAACCCCATAACTCAGCTATCCTATTCAGTCAGAAATTAACTCAGTAATCAAAGTCATTAAAAGGGGGGTGGATGGAGAGGAACGACTATAGCACCAGCCAGATGGCAGGGGAATCAGACAGATGAAAGGAAAATGGCTACAGGTCACTGAGTACGACTCTGGATAGCAAAATGTGGACTTGGGCAGCACTATAGTTGCATTCCAAGTTCTAGACTGAGTGATCCTCGGTAGACTTTCTTTTTTTTTTTTTTTTTTGAGACAGGGTCTCGCTATGCAGTTGAGGCTGGTCCTGCGCTCACTTTTGTAGCCCAGGCTGGTCTCGAACTCGCACCAATCCTCCTGCCTCAGCCTCCCAAGTGCTGGGATTACAGGCGTGAGCCACCACGCCCGGCTTCCTCGGTAGACTTTCCAAGGTCCTAGTTTATTCTAACTTTTTGTGACCCAAGCAGCACTGGTCAGATGCACAGGCAACTTGAGAACTGGCTTCAATGGCCCCTGCTCAGCTTGGGCTGTTGGTGTACATGGGTAATGGGAGCAGAGCAGAGAGGCATGGAGCCTGACCCAAACATATATGATGCTATGGGCAAGAATATGAATGAAAACCCCCATGAGATATGTCTAAACATTTATGGTTCTAAGCTAATAAAAGTTTTAAATAGAATATGTTACCTTTCTACTCTGAGAAATATCACTCCAGAAGTCCTGGAAGGGTGGATTCACATGTAGAATTCTCGGGGGAGAGGAGGTTACCAGGGACTGAACTCAGGACCTGGTGCTTGCCAGGCAAGCACTTTTTCCCCTGAGCTATCTCCCTGGCCCTGGCAGAATTCTTGCCTGGTGGGGATTCTGTCCCCACTTGTGGTGACGGGGCAGAGCTGTCCCAGATCTGCCTCCCTCTCTTCTCCCGCCGGGCTATGTGATGCTCAGGACAGGACGTCAGGCTGGCTCTGGGAGCATTGCCCTGAGTCTGGGCCTGACTATGCCCTTTGATAGAGTAGTTTCTTGCCCACCTTCACTTTTCTGGGCTGTGTGACACAACCTGTGAGTCTGCCACTAGATGCGCTGACACGGAGAAGACACGCAAGCCCTGGAAATGGACTCAAAGCTGTTTAGGGAAAGAATTTCAGGGCCCTAGGAGTCTGGCAACATCAAGGATTCCTCATGCCAGCTGAAGGAGACTACTTGAAAAGGAAAAGAGTGGGCTCTTTAAATAGGAGGCCCAATGCAGAAGCCCCTCTTGGTGGGGTCTGAGAGTCCCAGTGGACATGTACCGAGCTGTGTTCTGACCATCACTCATTTCCGGATGCCCCCTCCCTACACCCCTGCAGCCAGACCACACAGAGGTCTTCATATGCATCTTTTGGTCCAGAAGCCATAAATAGTTATCTTTGATCTCACAGCTCTTTTATGACCACAGACAGAGAGAAGCAAAAAATATTCCCAATTGACACTGAGTGGGTTGCCCCTCACATATCAGGCTAGATTTCAATCCTCTGACTGTGAGGTGATCAAGGTGACCTCACAGGCAACCCCAGAATTCAGAGCATGTTCTCAGACCATCCTACCTGTGACTAGGCAACAAGCTGTCTGGGGTGCTTGATGCTTGCTATCATAGGCCTGGCAAAGGTGCTGAGTTTCCCCACATCCCAAGTGACTTTTACTTTAGAAGGATTTTTGTTTGTTTGTTTCCCGGCTGGCTCAAGTCTCCTTAAGGGTGGGTCTGGTGCAGCATGTAAGGAAGGGGCTCGAACCACAGTGCCCCGCACCTGACTAAGTTCGCCCAAATAGGAGCTTTAAACAACTGAGCTAACCAATAAGGCCTCTGACTTTTACTTTAGAAACATGAAATGCAGGCTCAATATGATGCTGTCTCCTTAACAAAGTAGTACCTTTAAAATATTTAACAACTTGAAAAGGAAACCGAGCTTGAATTTTCCTTTCAGGCACTAAGGACATAGTGTTTCACTTCTGTCTGAAATTCACCACCTCCACAGACCAAAAAAAAAAAAAATTTCTTGGGCCTGGCAGGATGGCTCAGTTGTCTAAAGTGCCTGCTTAGGAAAGCTTGGGCAGCTTCAGGGACCGCGGTTCAATCCCCAGCACCACATGCTGCGCCAGCCCTGCCCTCAGGGCAGGCTGAGCCACCCATAAAAATAAACAAACAAAAGCTCTGAAACAAGAATAAAATAAAATGAAATAATTCTTTAAAAAAAATGTCTTATGGTAAAAGCAATGGCATTTTCTCCACAATTTCCAAATAAAAGAAAAAGAGAAAATGTCAATGCAGCTTTTTTGTTAGGATCTGACAATAAATATGGCTCTGCAAGTGTAGAACCATGGTCTGAAGCACAGAGTTTAAAAACAGGCTGACAGGTCTCACAAAGAGACATCCTCAACTACCACACTGAGGTGGGCAAGAGGTGAGGTCTGAACAAAATGATGTCATTTGCTGATCAGGGGGTTTCATGGCCGTGATTAGGCTGGTGGGTGTGTCCAGGGTGAAACTCTAAAGCAGAAGAAGTGTGAGGTCACTTTTCGGCTCACACCTGCCTCTCTCCCTCCATATGGTCCCACTGTACTCAGTCCAAGCCCAACCCTTGGGAAACCCTGAGGTCTGCTGTGACTTGCAATGCAGTAGTAGCCCAGGCCTGGGATGTTCTTCCATGCAGTCCAGCCTCATCTTCCTAGAGTTCCTTGCCCCACCCCCGAGAGCCTCCCACGTGCTGCCCGCTTTCCCAGTAACTGCACCTCGCTGTTACGCTCACCGCAATTGGCTTATCATTGTGCTTATGTTTCTGTTAGATCATACTTAGTGAGAGCAAAAACCTCACTTGTTTTCTTGTGTTTCAATCTCCACCACATACGCCTGGCACATCATATGTTTAATTGAAAACAAAAATGAATGAGTGAATTAATGAATGGAAACTGAAGCCACTATGTTGCTACTCCCAGGATACTTGAATTAACTGTAATTTAACAATAAAAAGCATTTAGCCCTCCTAAAGGAGTTGTAAGCTTAATGGGAGAGTATTTGGAGGAATAAGCATGGCAATACATTTTTGTTGGTTGCCTACACTACCACAGCCAGATTTTCCTGGAGTGTGGAAATGAATTCTGATAAAGACTTGCCTGCAAAGGGGAAGGCATACAGACCATAGCAAATGCTGCCCATGGGCCTTATAGGTGTCGATTCTAACATCAAATGCCAATTGGGTAGTATTAGTATTGGTCCACTTTTTGGACTAGAAAAACAAGACTGAGTATTCAGATTACCTCACTCACATAGTAAGAGAAAATGTTAGCACTGGTTATCAGTACTGAGCCCAGATTGTTTTGATCAGAGTCAGAAAACCATTCCAGCTGGCCTCCTTTTTTTTTTTTTTTTTTTTTTTTTTTTTTTTTTTTTTTTTTTTTTTTTTTTTTTTGGTCTTTTTGAGACAGGGTCTCGCTATGCAGGTCAGGCTGGCCTTGAGCTCACTTTTGTAGCCCAGGCTGGTCTTGCACCAATCTTCCTGCCTCAGCCTCCCGAGTGCTGGGATTACAGGCGTGCACCACCACGCCCGGCCTCCTATTGACTGAGAGTCCATTGAGACAGCCTTGGATACAACAGTAGCAGCAGAAGCCCCATGGAGTCCACGTCGTGCATCGTATTCGGGTCCCTCTTGTCACGTGCTCCTTGCCTAGTGGCCTCAGTCCATCAGGGGTCTCAGCCTTCAGCCTCAGGGGACATGGCCCATAGAGTTTCCAGGTTCTGTGTTACCACACAGGAGAGAACTCGCCAGGACCACAGCTACACTGCTAAGATTAGATCAGGCTAGGGATGAGTGATGAACAACAGAGAAAGACAATGATCATGGGTTAAGCAAAGTACACATTTGTTATTCCAGAATAATCTAAAGTTAAAGCTCAAAGTTAGTCTGGTGGTTCCGGATATCCAGGATCTAGATTTTTCTTTCTCATTTTTCCATGGCCCGTGGTGTCCATTTCTGAGACCACCCAGTCCAAATCCCAGCTGAATAATGTTGTTCTTATTCAGGAGAGCTACGTGCCCAGGTAAAAGTCAGAGTTTGCTAACAAACAAGGAAGACAGATACGCTGTGTCGCAGCCCCTCAGCTGGAGGGGTGTCGCCATCCTTCTAGAGAAAGGGCTCAGCCTCTGACAAGGGATGATATGACTGACATTTATCCTGCATCACCTGAGAAGTGCAGAGAAATTTGTTCTCCTAAAGCCATGTCACCAAAGTGGCTACTTTATAGCCTGTGTTGCTGTTAGCCTTTGAAGGAGCCCAGCAATTTAACCTTCAGTCTTTGTAAGATCAATTCTAATCCAGACACTACTGCACAGAGAAATCAGGCTCATGATGACACATCTGGAATAATATTTTAGTGGGTGGGGTGTTGAGACAGAATCTTGTAGATCAGGCTGGCCCTAAACTCACTACATGGCCCAAAGTGGCCTTAAACACACGGAGATCCTCCTGCCTCAGCCTCCCAAGTGCTGGGATTATAGGTGTGCACCACGGCACACCTGGTTTAACTTGCACAATGTGAATGACATTTATGGTAAAAAAAAAATTTTCTTTGTTTTGTTCATACATTCTCTTTCCTGTCCCCTACAATCAAGAAATATTTATCCCAGTGTCTGTCCCTTCTGTTTCAGGCTCCTGCGGCTGTCTTATCATGATTTTGTTTGCCTCTGAAGTGAAAATTCACCACCTCTCAGAAAAAATTGCAAATTATAAAGAAGGGACTTATGCATACAAAACACAAAATGAAAAGTACACCACCTCCTTCTGGGTCGTTTTCATTTGCTTTTCTGTTCACTTTCTGAATGGACTCCTAATACGGCTTGCTGGATTTCAGTTCCCTTTTTCAAAATCAAAAGACACAGAGACAACAAATGTAGCTGTAGATTTAATGTACTGAGAAGCAACCACTCGGTCATCTTCCAAGTAGGGAAGTGGGTTTGCTTTGGTCACTCTAACGTAGTTACTTTTGTCCGTCCTTTTAGACTATGCAAAGCACAAAGCCTCTATGACAGTGTTTACAAACTATGAACTAAGGACACAGGCTGGAAAGCAAGGGCAACAGAAAGGTGTGGACCACTGTTTTACCTGATGGGAAAGTCCTTAAGCCGGGGAGTCAAAAAGCAACAACAAAAACCAAGCTACTTTCTCCGTCACCAGAAGGACTGGCAGGCCCAGGGAGTATATGTTAATAGAGACAGACGCTCATCTGATAGAGTCATATATTTGTGGCCATACACATCATAAAACAGACTGAAATTGCTTTTCTAAAAATGACAGCACATTAAATGAACTCTATCCAATTTACTTTTTTAAAAAGTTTATTTAAGGCATCTTATTAACTATACTTTGGTCAAATTTGCAAACTTCTGAAATGAAGCAACAAAGTGAATCCTCTTTCCCTCCTGTGTCTAAGCCCTAACCGCATTCACGACTGCACTTCCAGTGGACATAACTGCTAGAATTATGCAGGATGATCCCAATAGCAAGCATGATACAAAAGGACTCATCCATGCTTCTGTCTCCAGTTAGTGCTGAAGTGTCACGAGCACTAATTCGCAATTACCGACAGTGCACGTGTCCTGGATTACAATGACGTCATGAAGACGTCTTGGGTGGGCAATCACACATCTCTAGCCAAAGCCATTTTATTTTTCCTGAATTATCATGAATTTGACAACCTAACCTGGCACAGATCCTTCCTGGTCCTCAGTCTGCTGCCCTCCAGAGAGCCCTCAGGGAAAGGCGGAAAAAGAAGAAGAGAGCAGCACTCAGCAGGCCCCAGCCACAGGGGCAGTGCCTGGAGAACACACTGTGGACACCAGCCCAGCACAGGGACACCCTGGGGGTCCTGGCCACAGTGCCTGCTACTTAAAGACCCTCACATAAGGCATTTCAAAGTGCTCATTAAAACAATATACCTTTTTCCTTGGGAGCATTGCTAAGGAAAAAAACAGCTGACCATAGATGTGCTGAGTAACTATGCTGGCAGGTTGCGGTCCCTGGGCAGCCATCCAACATATGCCGTCTCCAGAGGTGCTTCCCTCCACCTAGGACGCCTGCAACTGTCCAGAAATCTGCAAGTCAGTCTGGCCATTGGGAGAGATATTGTTTCGATGACAGGGACCAGCCTGACACAGTGCCCAGGCCTGCAAGCTTCAAGCTGGAGTACAGGACCTCCAAGCCCTGTGATCGGTGCAAGCCGGAAGCACCAGGGCACCCAGCAGCAGGGCAGGAATCCCTGGGTCAAAGCCAGCTTCCTCTCTCCCCTAGCACTCCTGTAACTGCTCTTTTTTTCTCAGAGGCTTCAAAAAAGTAACAGGAACTTTCTTCTGTGGAAAATAAACTTCTAGATATTCTCTGTTCTGTACAAAGAAGAGGAATGAGAGCAGCTGCCAAAAAGCTAATTTGACCTAGAGGCAGACCAACAATGTTCCCTCCATGGGCTGCCACAGGTATCTGCACAGTCCCAAAGGTGATGCTGAATGCAAAACCACGACAGTTCCTGCCCTCTTTTCACAGATGAAAGGCTCCGTGGCCCTTGAGCAGAGGTCAGCGCAGGGTCTTTTCCGTGGCTCTCTCAGGGAGAGCAGATGCCAAGGGTCAACATTCATTTTGTGATCAGCGTCTCTCAGGGTGGCAGCAGCATTCTCACGTGGACACGGGGCCCCCTGCTGGCTCTGGGGCAGCATGCACCACATCAGGGTAGGACCCGCCTCTCCTCGTCACCAGCCACCCCCCCTGTACGGATACTGCTGGGCTCTGTTCTTCCCAGAACACCTTCAAGCCATGCCCCTGGGACCAAGTGGGAGAGGCAGAACTACAGGGTACAGGGGCAGTCAGAGGCCTTGGGGGCAGGCTGAGCAGCACTGCACCCTCGGGGCACCTCCGGTTCTCAGGAGTCTGGTGCTCTGGCCCTGTCTGTGCTTCAGAGAAGTGGCTCAGAAACCTTCAGCAGTTCAGCATGCCTGGTGACTCATATTTACACAGTTCTAGGATGACCAAGGCAGGGCCTGTGAGGCAGAGAAGGTGCGAAAGAAGGTCCCACTCCCGGCTCTGGTGAGGAAGAAGGGATGTGCCCCAGCTCCAAGGCAGGCCCGACTGCCTGTAGATGGTGGTCACCCCACCACTTGCCTAGAGCTTGGGCTAGAATCAACAGGGTGCTGGAGGACAGGAAATGGGAGCGAGGTGCTGGGTTTTGCCTGCCTTCCTCAGGACAAGCCAGGATAGTTACTGGCAGGGCAGCTGTTAGAGGAATGCGGCCTGCAGTCCTGTCCCAATCTCTGCTCGGCTGTTTCGCTAACTGCCAGCCACCCCATCCTATTTCAATACTTTTACCCATGCACAAAATTGTGTCTGAGCTAACTGGGAGGAGGACTGCAGCAGGTCACTCCTGCACTATTTCAGCACTCAGTGTTGGGTCTAGGGCTGCCTCTGCTCTCTCTCACCAGCCTTCACTGTGGTGTTTGGGGGTGGCTCAAGGCCAGCTAGTGTGCCAGCTCCCCCAGGTGAATGGCAGTGGTGCAGTGCTGGTCAGCTCAGAGAAAAGGTTGCTCATTCCTTAATGCCAAAAAAACAGAGAGAAATGCTGGGCAGGACACAGCCTTGGCTTCTGGGCTCAGAGTCCTCCTTAGGGCAAGTCCTCTTGCTCATGAAAACACTGAGGTAAAATGAATTAAATTAGATTTTGACATGAAGACTTTGTTGGTGCTCCCCTCCTAGATAACCAGGCAAACGTGCAGGCACCACACCGAGGACTGGTGCTCACTGGGCTATCTACAAAGTCTGAAGCCTACTTTGGATATTTCCAGTCCCCCTGCCGGTACGCACGCATTGTCTCAGACAGCTATGTGGTCGGGGGAAGCAGGACGCAACGGCCACCAGGCCCCAAGCCCTTCACCTGGCTGTTTCTCTGCTGGGACCTCGATCTGATGGAGTTCAGCCTTCTCCAAAAGTGGCAGATGGAATGAGGTGTAGATCATGAACGTAGGTTTGGAGCGAGACTCTGCTCTCATTCTCCTCTGGTCTGATTTTTAGTGTGTGTGTGGAGGAGAACAGCCAGCCCCCAGCCCCAGTCCTACCAGAATCATGGCTTTTGGAGTTGTGGGCTCCTGGGTTCCATCACATTGTGGGCCTCACCTATGGAAAAGGTGTCTTGTGTCTAACTGAGGGCCATGGATCCCAGGGTGCCACAGCTGGCTGCACTGCCCTTAGGGCACTCTTTCCCTCCAGCCGAGTATAACTCGTGGCTTGCCTTAGCATAGGAGAGGGTGCCAGGTGTCCCGTGCCCCAGGCCACAGGTCCCAGGGGAAGCTGGCATGGGTCCCTTCATTTGCTGACACAGAGCTTCTCCCTAGGCCCCACACCTTTGCTGTTCCACTTTTCCCTCGACTCCACAGCAGACAGTGCTAGGTGTTCACCATGTTTCCTGGGGCCTGGCGGGATGGCTCAGTGATCTAAAGCGCCTGCTTGGGAAAGCTTGGGCAGCTTCAGGGACCTCGGTTCGATCCCCGGCACCACATGCTGCACCAGCCCTGCCCTTGGGGTGGGCTGAGCCGACCATAAAAATGAATGAATAAGCAAACAAAGGTTCTGAAACAAGAAAATAAATAAATAAATAAATTCAAATAAATAAATAAATACACTAAAGAAAAAAAATCAAGTATCACTATGTTTCCTGCTGTTGCACACAGTTAAGTTTCATTTCTCAGCATCCTTCAGCTTGGGGGCCATTTGAGAAGGACTGTGCCAATGGGACATAGGGCTGTTTTAGGCTTGGCTCTGACAAATACCCATGCAAGCCTCCAGCACTCGTGCCCTGGGGTGCAGCCTTTGAAGCTGTGAGACCCATGCAGGCAGAGGCCAGCTTTCTGGCCTGCACTACAGTGCAAAACGAGCAGGCAGAGAACTGTTTGGGCAGGCCTGTGTGTCTGCCCACCCGCAGCGTAGACCACCTCGGCCCCTGTCAAGTACCCTTGCTCTCCTTTTCTTTTCTTTTTTTTTTTTTTTTTTTTTTTTTTTTTTTTTTTTTTTTTTTTTTTGTTTCTTTTTTAGAAAGACCTTTTTATTGAAAATTTCCCCTGTATCCCTACAACTTTGGCATCTCTTCAATGCTCTAAAACACCTGTAATATATGGCTTCTAATGATGAGAGATTTCTTACCACCTTAGTAAGTGTGGACTATTATACTGGTTACCACAGAATTTACCATTTTTCTAGTAAAACTGACCCTGGAGTTACATTTGAAGAAACACTTTTATTTAGCTCTTCTAATTTTTCTTTGGTCAGGCCAAAAAAATGGGAGGTCCTCATTGATTTAAGCCAGTTACCATAAAAAATCCACTGTGGATAACAATTGGCTTTAAGATGAGTAGCTTGTCTCTCTATGGCCAATGAGAGGTGAGATTTAGTTCAGTTACTAAGGAGGAGATGCCCTAATTTCTCTGGGATGCAGAGCTAGAAAGGGTGAGGGCTGGAGCTGGGGAGAGTGGGCAGCCAGACTGAGAGTATAGCTCACATGCATAGGGGCACTCAGACTGTGTGGGGTACCTTGCCTTGTCGACGTTGTGGAGCCTCACAAGCCAAGATGGCCAGACGCCCTTCTGACTCCTTTATCCCAATTGATGAATTTTCTTTCTGCAAAAACTAATTTGACTATGAGACGGTCCTTCATTTATATCCCCCTTTTTTGTTTTGTTTTGTCAGCAAAATAGGCTAGCTATATAGCTACCTTCTCTTAGTTCAACGAGAAGTAAGGTCTGAACTAATGTTGTTTAGAGAAGATACCATGCCTGCATCTTGTCCAAGGAAAAAAAACTGAATGCAACTCTTGAACTATATAAACCATAAAAATAAAAAAATAAAAAACGCTGAGTTTTCCTAAGAATTTCTGTTTAATTAACACTAAGGAGTGTGACAATGTATCCGGAAGAGCAGAAGGAAGGTAGGAGCCTGCTATCACCTGCCCCTGATTCTGTCCATGACGGGGGGGCCACCCAAGCCTCAGAGTTGGTGTTCAGCTGGTAGATTTCCCACAGGTGTGGACAGAGCGCTGCACATCAGGGCCCAGAGAAGGGTTCTTCCTCAAGGCTGGGACCTGGAAGGCTCCTGGCTGTCAGCCAGAGCACAGCACCGAGGCACTGGACATTGACTCAGTACCCTCTGTGCTCTCTGGGCCTGGAAAAAAGATGGTTCTTGATACAACTATAGGTTTATGCTTTCTCTCCTGCTCATCCTTAGCCCATGGAATTTTCTAGGAAATTTGCAGCCAAACCATTTGACAGCTAATGTCAACAGCTCTGTTCTATACTACACCTGAGACTATGATGTGTATAAGTGTACCCAAAAGGTCCCTAAGTTAAAGATTTGGGCCCCAGAGTAGTGATACTGGGAGGTGGGTCCCTGTGGGAAGTCCTGGAATCTGGGAATATGCCCTGTAAGGGACTGTGAGAACCCTGGCTTCTGCCAGTCTTTTTCTTCTTCTAGTTTCATGACATAAGTGATTTTACTCCACAACACACTCACATCATGATGTGCCACTCTCATTAGAGGCCCAAAGCAATGAGACACCTGATCTTGGACTCAAACCTCCAGAGCCATGAGTCTAAATATTTTTTTCTTTATATATTAATTGCCTCAGGTATTTTCTCATAGCAATAGAAAAATGACTAATACATGATAAAACTTAAAAATCACTTTTGTTCTCTGAATCCAGTCAGATTCATTCTTTTTTTCTCAAAGTTTATATGCAGCTACCTGGGATATATAGAGGTTTCTAGAGTATAAATGAATTGAAATAAGCATTGGGGAACAAAAAAAGTAACTCAAGAAGAATCACTGAAGGTGGGTCATCATGTCATGTGCCTGTGGCCCCAGCCCTCAGGAGGCTGAGCAGGAGGATTGCTGTAAGGTCAGCCTGGGCTACATAGTGATTCAGGACCAGCGTGAGCTACAGAGTGAAATCCTGTCTTAAAGCACAAAAACAAAAAATAAACAAACAAAAATTCAAGTACTAACACTAAAAAAGTGTTTTAGCCAGGCATGGTGGTGCGTGCCTGTAATCCCAGTACTTGGAAGGCTGAGGGAGGAGAATCAGTGCGAGTTTGAGACTAACCTGGGCTACAAAAGTGAGCTCAAGGCCAGCCTGAACTGTATAGTGAGACCCTGTCTCAAAAAGACCAAAAAAAAAAAAAAAAAAGAATCATTTTTTGGGGGGCCAGCTCAAGGAGCTGGGGGGCTCTTTGAGAATGGGGCTGGCACAGTATGTGATGCTGGAGATCGAACCATGGTCTCCTGTGCCTGCCTAACCTTGCCAAAACTGGTGCTTTAGACTGCTGAGCTATTACACCAGCTCCCAAAATCCTTTTCTTCAGATTTTAAAAACAAATTTCCCAGCTAAATATACATTTTCCCGTTCCCTAAATATACATATTTCCTTCAAGTGAACAAAAGATACAAAATGTATGCATCTTATATTAATTACTTCTCTAACTTTGCCTCCAAAAAATTTTCTTGGTCAGGAGCATTTAATATGAGCAACAAAATCCTTAGCTATCTTAAACAAACAGTTACAGATCATCTCATGCAATGCCAGGATAGTAGGGTGGTAAGGACATCCAGGGCTTAGGAAGCAGTGACTCCAGGACTTGGGAAACCAGCAGGAGCCAGGCTATTTCTTTCTTCCCCATCTCTTCCCTTCCATCATTTTCTTTTCCTCTCCTTTGGCACGGTATGCTCACATGCGTGCATGCGTGCATGCGTGCGTGCGTGCGTGCGTGCGTGCGTGTGTGCGTGCGTGCGTGCGTGCATGCGTGTGTGTGTGTGTATGTGTGTGTGTGTGTCTGCGGCAATACATCTCTGGCCTTTGCTTATCTCTACATCGGACTCAAATTTACTTTTCTCTGCAACCCAAAGTACTTTATTTTTCCAAAGGATGAAAAGGGAAACCTCTCTGCCTAGAGACTGACATCGTGCCCTGGACTGTACACCAGCTATCAATGCCTCTGTCTCCCATCACTCATTTCTAGTGGTAAAGGAAGAGAACCAGAATAGGGCAGCCCAACCTCTGGATTAGTTCCCCACACCACTGAAGTGAGGGGGAACTAAACGCAGGGATGCGGGGGGTGGGGGGGAAGCATGAAGTGGGCAGGTGGGCTGGGCACAGAGAATGAGTTCAGCTAGCATCACAACCCTGTTCCTCACGTCTGATTAAGGGGCGGAGATGCTGACCCTGCATCTAACACAGTAACAGGCACAACAGGGACAGTTTGGCCCCATCTCTTGCCTCCCAGTGACTGCCCATTCTGTCTTCACAATTTCTAACTCATTATTTTCCCAAATCAGAAAGATAATGTAATTTTCCGTACTACTCAACTATATGTATCTCTTTAACAAATATTCAGCATAACAATAGTACTTCGTTGTGGGGAGGCACTTGTAGAAGGTTCCTCTGAGTGAGGCAATGCTGTTTTATTTCTACACATTTTCTTCTATTTGAACATGACAAGGCTCCCACCTTTTCCCTAGACTTCCTAGCAGCTACAGCCATCCCATGTAGAGAAGAAATAGGGTCAGTTAACTAGCTGAACTAAGAAGATCCTGATCAAGTTTACAAATATACACTCCTCTGAAAGCCACAACACTAAGCCCCAACTCCCTCCTACCTTGCCTCTAGCAATTTCAACTATCATGTTGAAGTTCTTTATCTCAGAAGACACAGGCAGAATCAACAGCCACACATTCCTAGGAGTCAGGACTTGCTTACCCCGGGCCTCCCTTCCTGGAGGCCCAGCATCCGCTCACAGAGACTCAGCCAATCAACCCAAGGCCCAGCCTTGGCAGCCCCCTGGGGGGGCATTTTGTTGGGGATGCTGCCCCATACCACATCCACAGAGTGTCCTATTTTTGCAGAATTGTTAGCGACACCTCCTTCTGGTCTCCAGATTGATCATTCTTCCAAACACTTTCTATTTTTGTTATTCTTTATCTGCTTGCTCCACTGGGCGGTATTACCACTGCTATATTTCAGTCACTGAAGGCTAAAGATGCATCTGCGGCCCACTTACTGCAGCATCTGGAATCAACCTCAAGGCTACATTTTGTGCAGTAGGAGCTAATCTTATTCCTGCCTCGGGCTTGAGATCTGGCTTTTTATTTAGTGACTTATTCATCTCTCTCTTTTGCTTCTGATTTATCTGTTTGCAAGTCACATATACCTTTGTCAGTTTCGTATTTTTCAGAACAAAGTAAAAGGCACATTTGCCAAATACAAGTCTTATCATCATACCAGGTTTGACAGAACTAAGGAGAAATACATATGAAATATAAGCAGAGTCACAAAACATTTTCACTGTAGGTCAGCTCTGTTTTGCCCACAGCTGCATCCTGGAACTACAGCCTGACCTGTGAGGCACTTGCTAACTCTCTCTCAAGTGACAGTGGGTTACTTTCAACCCTTCTTAGTCAGACCTCTGGCTGCTTCTAACTGTAGCTAACGTCCCTAAACACGGGTATCTTCTAAGCCCCATCTCACAGGGTGCAGGGACAGGTGATGAACAGGCCTGGCCAGGATGAGGCTTAGGGTTAGGGCTAGGGTTAACCCTTACGGTTAGGGCTAGGGTTACACTATCTTCAATTTCCATTTCACTCGAGCCTTCATCCCTTCATTGAGAAGGAAGGGATTTTTTTTTTTTTTTTTTTTTTTTTAAGATATCAGATCTCAGTTCTGCCATGTCCTCTGGATCCTTTGCCGGTAATGACCACAACACCAGAGGGAAGGTGCTGGTTCTGGTTCTGGTTCTGGTAAATGGATCAAATGGCTTGCAGTACATTGACAGGACTGAACAATGACCAGGAGATGGCCTATGAGTTCAAGGTCAGAGCCTTTCCAAAATCAGTTTCTAAAAATCACAAAAAATATGTTGCCTGTAAAATACACATTGTTTTCTCAAGAAGCAAATTCAAGGTAACAAAAAAATAAATAAATAAATAAATAAATAAAAGAGGAAAAAATTGCTTTAATTAGAAAAAAAAAATTCAAGGTGAACCTGCTTGATGAAGTAAGAGACCAGGTCTAAACCCAAACTCTTCCTCTTGTGAGATCCGTGATACTGTGGCTCACCTCCCTCCCTCATCTCTGCCTAAATCTAAATGTCTACATGTGTGCAGCCTTTCCCAGCAGATAAAAAATCACACTGCCTCGGTTCCCAAGCTGTGATGGCTCTGCGCAGCTCCTCCAAACAGAAGGCCAGGCAGGGCTCCCTACACTCGTTCTCTCCTTCTGGTCTCTTTCATTTCATCCTGGAAGATTTTATGTCCCCCTGGGTCCTCAGAAATAAGTTGGTCATCTTAGCTTCCAAGCAAAGGTAGCTCACAGCTGACCAGCTTCTGAGGGCTTCCTCAGTTGTTTTGAGAAAACTGCTTGGTGGAGGCAAAGGAATTATTCCTGAGGAACTCTATGCGCCCCCAGTGCTCCAGAGCATTCTGAGAGTGGGGGCAGGGAGAAGAGCCCCTCCCCCACGCGGATGCATTCCTTCTCTCCTATGTCCTTCACCAATCTATTTGCATCAGGAATGCTCCATGGGTGTTTTTTTGTTTGTTTGTTTTGTTTTTTTGTCACAAGTCCCTATTTTCTTCTCTCCAAGAATCTTAGTGCTAAATTCCCTATTCTGACCAAAAAGGAGAAGCTTCACACTTACCAATTCTCATCAACTTCTGATGGATGCATCTGGAAGATTCCCTTCCTATGTTCTCTGGAGTCAGAATTCAGGGGTGATCTGTCCTCACAGGTAAAGAGGCCACGTACAGGGAGAAGCCCAGCACCCTTCTGGGGAGCACTACTCCCACTGTCAGGCGGTGAGCTGAGGGGCCAGGGCCTGGCCTACTTGGGCTTGCTCATGTGGGGGTGTATTAGTTACCTTTTGCTCGTTGCTGGAACAAATACCCAACACTCAAAATGAAGGAAGGAAAGGTTTATTTAGCTCACAGTTACTGGAGGTTTCAGTCCATGTTCGGCTGGCTCAAGGCTGAGAGGAGCAGAGCAGAGAGCATCCAGTTCATGGCGGCGGAACAGCAACAAAATGGTGGCAGAGGTAGCCAGCCCAACACGGTAGCAGAGCAACAGCAACAGCCAGAGCTCCAGTCTGTCTCTCTGTCTCTCTTTATATTACATTCAGGCTCTCCGCCTTAGCTCTCGCCATAGGCTACACCCATAATCCCAGAAGTACTTCCACCCATAATCCCATCAGTACTAAAACCCATAATCCCAGGGATCAAGGATCAAGTCTCAAACTCTAGCAGTCCCCGCCCAATGACTCCATGAGGCTTTGGGGGGACAACTAGACATAAACCATAACAGGGGGCATTCATGTGTGTGTTCTGCACATAGCCCCAAGAGACACAGGAAAATAGGAAGTCAGTACTTTAAGCCTCTCTGTTTCTTAATTGTAAGCTTTTTTTCTTCTTTTGTATAAGTCCTACTTTTCACTACTCTTTCACCAATGAAACAATATGTGACATTTTTTAAACAGCCGCTTTGGAACTGAAGGTTTCTGTAGGTACCCTGAAGGCTCCCAAGCCTGCTCCCTGCCTAGGGATTTTAGAACTCTCACATCACTGTCTTGGGAGTGGCGAGTACTCCAGACTCCAAGGCAAGCAGGGAGGACTGTGGGGATTTGTTAAGCTGATGGAGCCCGGGACAGGAGCATGGAGTGTGGCACTCAGTCGGCCCCACTGTGGGGACATGGCTGGTGCCCCAGGGGAGGCCCAGCGTGCGGGGGCAGCCCGCAGAGGCAGCACAGAGCCAGGCTGCAGCCCACACTGAATGAATAATCAAATGCTCTGTGTCATGCATAAGCATCCTATACATGCTCATGGTCTCTAGACTGAGATGGGCTAAAAATACAGAAGAAAAGGTAGACCATTTAACCAAAGAAATATGTAATACTTCTGGGTTTGTTTGTTTTTTTTGTTGTTGTTGTTTTTGGTGTGGAAGCTGGGATTGAACTCATGCCCTTGCATTTGGCAGCAAACGCTTATTCTAGTGAGCTATCTCCTCAGCCTCTAGCTCTGTTCTTATTTCCTTAAAATTTTTAAATAACTTTATATTTTTTAGGTTTACTACAAATGTGAAACCTTTGTTTAAAGGTTAGCATATGTTATTACACATAACAAATGCGTTCATCCAGGAGCATCAGTACATGCCCCTAGTCCCTATCGTGGGCATCTTTATCCTTTCTACTTCGCTTCCCCTCTCTGTCTTCCCCTCTCCCTCACTCTCTAATCCCTTTCCCATCTCCAAAAGGTCTAAATGTTCCTGCTATCATTTATCTTTTAGTCAGATCTTTAAGTTATATACACTTCAGGTTTCTCAGATAACAGAAGCTACAGCATATTTAATTTTCAAAAATATTAAATGACTTTGTAGCAACAAAACTCTAAATAAAGTGTATCCCATCAATCAAATTGTTAAATGTTAAGAACACTGGGAAAAAAGCCTTTCTTCCTTAAGGAATTTTGTTTTTACAGAGAACTATCTTTCCAGTTTTCTGTTACATAGTTACCATGACTGTAAGTATATACTTTTAGTACTTGTGTGTATGAGCTTTTTCTTCGACTAAAGTTTTTAAAGAACACATTTTCAACAGTAGCTATTTTAAATGTTTTATGATGGGAAATTTCAACTATATGCCTGTACTTTGTGTTAGCAGCTCTTGTTGCTATGATAGAACACTGAGATGACTTAAAGAAGGAAGGGGCCTTTGGGCTCACAACTGCAGATGTGGCAGTCCATGGTGGAGGACTGGCTGTGGCTCCATCGCTTGTAGGCAGAGCAAAAATATCATGGCAGCAGGTTGAGGAAGGCTGCTTGCTTCTAGGGGCCAGGAAGCAGAGGGAGAGCCGCACAGGCCGGGAGCGATGTCTGTCCTCTCGTGCTCATGACCTACTGCTTCTTCTAAGGATTATGAGGTTAGCATCTTCACGAGCCCATCATGTTGCAAGGGCCTGACCTCTAAGCACATAAGCCTTTGCGGGGACTTGTTGCTGTAAATCTTAACATGTAAGATTGGAGAAAGCAGTAGAATGAATTCCTAGGTACACTTTACAATTTGTCAACAACCCACTTCCCTCTGGGTTGTTTTGAAGCAAATCCCGTACATCATACCATTTCATCCACCAATATTATGACATGTATTCTAAAAAGGTAGTCATAATATCACTATACAAAACAGCAATAATTCTTTTTCTTTTAATTTTTACAAAAATCTTTGTTTATTTGATACAGTTTTGCTACATAGCTCGGACTGTCTCAGCCTCCCCAGCACTGGGATTCCAGGTGAACGCCACCACCCCCAGCTTTGGTAGCCAGCATGGCAGACATGCTAGGCAGGTGATTGGATTGCTGAGCTATATCCCCAGCCCAATAATTCTTTACTGTTGTGAAATAGGCAAGGTTTTACTTTTCCCCAATTATCTTTCTTTTCTTTTTTCAGGATCCTAATAAATGCATACATAACCATCAATTATATATGCCTCTTTTACTGTATAGGTACATGGGATTTTATTTTACTCCTGACTTGAGGCATTACTATCCTAGGACCTCTGTGTCACATAATGATGTCCTAGGACTAGAATCACTGCAGCCCTCTGCAGTTCTCAGGGTACACTCGAGACACATACCCTCGTTGCCAGGCCTGGCCTGACTCCATATAGCACAAGGACAGAGTGTGCAGCCTTTTCTTGGGCCAAGACATTTCTCAGTCCATTTCAGGACTTGGCAAAAACACCACACTCCCTTTCCCTCAAAACTGTAGCAAAGCCCAGACCCTGGGGATAAGCCAGTGGTATGTATGCCATTGTGGGCTACCTACACTGTTGAAGCTCTAACAGGTTTTGCCACCGAATGGTCTGGGATTTCTTTTCCAGACTGAGGAGAATCTATGGTGAGAATGAGTCAATTTGTAAATGGAGTAGTAGGTACATGCCAAACCAACTAGCTCAGGTATCAGCTCTTTCTGTAAATGGCCGAGGAGTGAATACTTTATGATCTATTTAGGCTGTAAGCCTCTTTTGCTCCTATAATACTCTCCTGTTGAGTGCAAGACAACTGTAGAGAGCCTGTGGATGGGAAATTCTGTTTGACCTAGCCGTTATTCCCGGGTAAGTATCATATTACAATGATACGTGCACGCTCGGGCTTATCACAGCGCAGCTCATGGCAGCTGAGTCTTCCAAGTGGCCTGCATGCCCATTCCAGATGACTGAATAAAAAAAAGGTGGTATTTATCCAAAATGTGAGTACCGCTGTGCCATATGGAAAGATAAACTGCATCATTGGTAGTACAATGGGTGCACGCTGAGACCATACTGTCAAGTGAGATAAGTCAGACCCACAAGCTTAGGTGTGACATGGTTTCCCTACCTGAGAAACTCAAATTATAAAGAGCAAAGTGAGAGATAGACAATAGGAAAGAAGGACGTAGATCCTTCTCAGCTGGAAAGAGACGGAGGGAGGGAGGGAAAGGAGACTGAAAAAGGAAATTAAAATATATTATGTCCATGTGCCACCTCTACACAAGGAATGCAGATATCATGTACCATAAACAAGTATTACTTTTTAAAACTCTCATTCACACAAATTTAAATAAATAATTCGCATGGTCTACCTTATATATTCTCATATGTTAGCATATGTTATAGAATATTTGTGTCATAAAATATGCTTTTGCTTTCAATTATTAAAAATATTTTTAAAACATTTTTAACTTGCAGGTTGCATGTAAAAAGATGGCAAACAAATGTGAGCTCTGGAGTACAGTTTGTCCATCACTGATCCAGCCCAAGGTTCTCATCTCTTTTATTGAGAATTAAACTGAAGACCAGAGAGGTGAATTAATTCAGCCAAAGCCACACAGTAGATCCATGACAAAGGCCAAGTTAGATCTCAAGTTTTCAGCCTTTAAAATACACCAATTCTTTTTTTTTTCAATTCTTTTATTGTTTAAATTTAACAATGGTTATATTACATATTTTCATCATCAGATCAGTTTAGATTAATACATATAGGTATATAAGATTGATCAAACAACTAAACATTAACCTTTCTAATTTTCTTTTCCCCCTTTTTTTCTTTGAAAGTTGACATATTGCATATTGTCCTCACAATCATTCTATAGAGTGCAGTGTGTGGGCATGACTCACCTCCCTATTAATGTTGCATAGAAAAAAGAAAGAAAGAAAGAAAAAAGAAAAAAAAAAGGAAAGAATATACTTCTCTTTGGACTAAGAGGAAGCAGATACATACACAGTCAAAGGTTTTGCAATTGCAGTGTGCCACCAGTGAAGCTTGTGATGTTGGAGGCTATTGAATCTAAGCCTCCTAAAGCTCATCTCATCAATCTAGCTCTGCGTT
>PVJA010012859.1:0-50932 GCA_004027025.1 Myocastor coypus
AACAGGAACAACGTAGGCCATCAAATGTGGGGTGCACATCTACAATATCAGTGTTCTGGGAGGTTGAGGCAGGGGAGTCACAAGTTTCAGCCCAGCCTAGGCAGCCGGTCTAGGGCAGGCTCCTTCTATAACTGGCAGGGCTGGGGCGTGGACCTTCCAGCCCCTAACCCCAGCTGAGGGAGGAGTTAACTCTTTGGTTGCTGGCTGGCCTGGAGGGGGAGATTCCAGCATGGGGCTGGGAAGGCTGGTGTTGAGCCCGACAGTGGTGCTGTGGTGAACACCCTAGGGGGTTATGCTCAGACACGTGCCAGCCCTGAGGTGCACACCCAAATCTGCCTGCATGGGGAGGGGGGGCGCTCTGGATGCTTTCACCAGCTGTCCCTCTCCGCATGGGAGGGATGTTTGGGGCAACTCCTAAAACTGCTTCCTCAGCTTGTAGCTTGTCTCAGCCTAAGTAGGCCTTTTGGATTTATGAGTTCTGGGGGTGGAAAGCAAACAGCTTCTTGCCGAAGTGTGTTTAGTGCCACATTTCAAACTTGCAGGCTTGATTGAAACGGTAGTTAAAACATTTTAAGGCTTTTAGGTAAAGTTACATTGGCCTCCCGCACAACCTGTATTCTGATATTATCTATTTATGGCCATGGCCTGCTCTATGGCAGAGAAGCCGTGCTTTATCGAGAGCTGTCAGCCTGTGGTGTGGAGAAGTGGCCCTGGCTTCCATTGGGGAGTCTGTCACATGGTCACATGGACACATGGAGGGGGGTAGGGATGGCAGAATATGCATGCGTTTTAATTAAGCCCCCCCCCCCGTGAGCACCCTATTGTGGTGACTCGAATATGAAAGGGTTCTTTCCACTTTGTGGGAAGCTGGGATATTTTGTTCCCCATGTCATTTTTACATTCCTTTTGTGCAGCAATTAATATTTAACTCCTGGGAAATAAAGCTGCCACCTGATAGCGTCTTTACGGCCTATATTAAAGTAGCTGCTCCTGATAAGCCATTGTAATTGAGTGTTGGGCGGACCCTGCTTTTGACAGGGGCCTTGTTGAGGGTTGATTGTGCTGCAGGAGCTGGGCCCTGAATGAGCCTTTTTCTCCTAGTTTGTTTCATTTTTTACGATCACATATCACAAGCCAAAATATAATCAATTATAGAGAAGAGAATGGGCGTGCATCTGTGGGGTGGGGCTTTGGCCCCCCTTTCTGTCCCGTTTCCAGTGAGCAGGGTCACTGTGATTACCGCATGTCGACAACCTTTCCATGCTGACGTCACTTACAGCCACAGCCTGTCCTTGACGGAAGGTGGAAGCAGCCACATTTGCAGTCACAGCGGAGTCCATCTCTTCCTGACCTCAGTAGTGTTTAACTGGGGGACCTAATTCGAGTTTACAGGTGATTACAAGGGTCTCCTGTGGGACCCTGCTTACCGATGAGTTCTCAACTAAGTTGCAAAACAGTGACGAATTAACTTGTTATGCTGTCAAAATCAATTACAGCAGAAGACAGCTTAACTTCCCCGGCCCTGTGCTCAGGGTCCCTGAGCCAATGCAGCCACCCTCTGCCCTGGAAGGGTGGATCAGGCACACTGTGGGGTCCCAGCTGCCTGTCCCCCACTAGCCTCCCGCCTCTACCCCTTGCTGTCCCGTGGCTTTGCTGAAGGCTCTTGTTTGATTCTGGGACACTGAATTGTCAGGAGCAGGAAGTGGGGGATCAGGAGGGAGAGGCCAGCTGACCCACCCCCAACAAGGATATCCTCTCCCACAAAGGCCAGGGGAAGATTGATTCTTGCTGTGGCTTTAAGTAAGATAAACATCTGAAGGCCCCAAGATCTTTATTTTCCAGCATTGAATGGAAGGGGCAATTTATAAATGTTCCCTTAATATTTCTGAAACAGATTGGCCAGTAATTTATAGACTGCAACATTGAGGACTGAATTAATTTTCTAGGGAGAAAAGTCTGCCTGCAGCTTGGGGGGAGCTGCACCCTGTAGCGTCAGCATCGGCAGAAGATGACGGGGTGGAGAGGGAAGGTGGAGGTGGTGGCTCACCCTCTCCAGGGTCACACATGGTGAAACTGAGACCCGAGGTCATGCCGCCCGGCTGAGCCAGGCCTTGCAAGTCCTGGACAAGTCCTTCACGCGATGCCCCTTGCCTACCTGCAGGCAGGCTGGAGCTGAGAGGCGAGCTTGTCTGCCCCCGGCCACCCAGGGCCCTGCTCTCTCTGGTTTGTATTTCTTTCCTGCCCAGGACTCAGCTGTTCTCTGTCTACTCAAGATCAGGGGCCACTGCTGTGATCTTCTACATGGCTGTTTTGGGTTCATGTGAGCAAGGAACCGGTATCCACTGAGCGGCTCCCGCACATCACCTGCCTGGCAATTCTGATGATCACGGGAGGGGCAGGAATGCTGGTTCCCATTTTACAGCTGCAAACAATGAAGCCGGGAAGGTTCGGTCTGCGGCTTTTCCCCACCCCCACCCCATCCCCTCTCCTGCTCTCTGCATCCCCCCAGCCCAGAACAGCAAGCGATGAATGAGTCCGAGGCTTCCCAGACACTGGGAGCTTGGATGCAGCAGTAACCACGTGGGCTCCTTGCAGAGTAGGACGCCCCCAGTCAGCCGGGGCAGGTGCTGGAATGCAGGTCTGCTCAGTGGCTACATTAGGGGCCTGGTGATGCCGACACCCTGCTGCTGCTGATACCCTGGCCAGGGTTCTGGCCAGAGTCGCCCACTTCCTCCTTCTCAAGCAGTTCTCTCCCTGCAGGATCTTGAGGTGCTTGAATTGTGAGGGGCCTGTAGGAAAGAGCCGGAATGTGCCTGGACTGTATCTAGAACTGCAGTGGCGTAGCCACTTACAGCTTCTCACTATTGTGATTTAATAACTCATAATTGAACAACAAACGGGCGGCTCACATTTACTCCGTCCTTGAATCACAGAGCGTGCTCCAGGGGCAAGATCTTTACTATGCGATTCGAGTTAAGAGCCTAATGTTACCAAACATTATAAACAGCACCGGCTTCGTTTTCCAAACGCTCCCTGCGATAAAATGAGCAAAGAAACTCACAGAGTGCGGGGCGGAGGAGGCCGCCTGTCCCTGCCGGCTGCCTCGCTCCAGTGCAAACACCTGCTTCGGCGGAACCAGGCGCCCTGCGCAATTACAGTGTGGCTCACGTCTGAATATCTCCTCGTGCATGACATTTACGAAGAAAAACACTTGCAAATTAAATGTTTGATTAACATTACATCTTTTGCAGTTTAAAATGGGTGAGCGTAATTGAAAGCTGCATTAGCTGCAGAAAATGAACTTTATATGAGCTTTATCCTGGGTTTTTGCAATTCGGTTGCTTTATGGGATCTTCAGTGCCAGCAGCTCCACATTAACACACCGTATTTCCTGAAATACTCTGAGAGGTTCAGGACTTTGCAGGCTCGCCCTGGGACGGTTGGCACCGTTGGAGCATAAATCATGGCTAAGGGCAAGGAGCAATTCCTGCTGGAATTCTGGGTATATTTTATCAAGACTGAGTGAAATTTACACTTGCTTGAGTGGCTCGACCCAGGAGGGTTCCCCAGCTACCCAGACCGTCTGCACCCCCCCAACTTCTTGGTTCTGTCTGTATTGGACAGAACCCTCGCATTCATTTTCCCCTCCTAGACAGTATCTTCTCTGATAATCTCAAGGTTTAGTGCCTTCTTCCCATTCATATTCACTCACTTCTCTGTCAGCCTTCTCTCCTGGCTCTTCTTTCTGGCTTTCACCTGCCATTCATGTCCTCCTCCCAAATCCTGGCTGTGCCCCACATTGGAGGCCAGCACGTGTCTCCTGAGACAGGTCCCAATTTAAGGGCTGTGTAGATAATGGTGAATTCTACAAGGTAGAATGGAGCCCTAGTTACACGCATTGGGCCTCCCGTGGAGCTCTACATGTTCACGGCCTCGTCCATCATATTTCTCTGATAGTAGGGAAGCCTTCATCTGTAGTAGCAGAGGCTGGAATTGGGAAAGGGCCTGGCCTCTGGGGGAACCGTTGAAAAATCCCTGGGGTGGGAAGGACTGGTGGGAAAGTGGAGGGACCTGCGCAACAAGAAACCCATGTGTCTCAGGACCACATGGATGACATGAGGGGTGTCATTCTTGAAGGATGATTGACAGCTTGGGGGAGGGGCCTGGGAGGAGCTGCTGCATCAGCTACGAGGCAGCACCCTGGAGACTGGGTGCAGCTCAGGTGGCTTCTGGGATCCAAGCAGGGCAGGAGGGGACCCTGCGGGAGAAGCACTGAAGCCCCTGCTGGAGAGCACAGTGCCAGGGTGGATTGGAGGTGCAGGGGGCTCAGCGGTGGGCTTCAGAGTTCCCAGAATGTCTGGGCCAGTGTGTTCATCGGGACGTGCTGGGAACGCTGCTCCTGATGTGGAGACCCGAATCCTAACAGGAGTATCATAATTGTCCCAAGTTAACTACACTTTAAAAATCTATCTGAGCCACTCGACCCTGCACAACTGTGGTTACTAGAAGCACAAGCCTCAGGCAGGTTAATTACAGAAGTCACAGTACACGAATGTCTCAGCCTGTCACCTCCCAGCACAGTGTCTTTAACATCGAGAGCGTCAGTACTCTTGGAGCCCTTATGTCTGACTCTTCCCTAAGCAATGAGGGGAGCAGAAAGGGTGTGCGGAACCCTTGCCCCAAGAAACCAGTAGCCTGGAGACCAGGTCCATCCAGCGGAAGTGTCATCTACCCACCTGTGCGTCCATCCATCTGTCCATCCGCACAGCTGGCCCCTGTCCATCCCTGTACTCACGCATCTGTCTGGCCATTCAGCATTTATTGGAGCGGCTGTATGCTAGATCATCCGGACCCTAAGTCGGTTCCCCCAACTCTGGCTGTCTGTTAGGATCACTCAGGATTTTTTTCTTTTTTAAATACTGATAACCAGGGCCAGCCAAATAGCTCAGCAGCTTAAAGCACCTGCAAGTGGGTGCAGAGGCCGGGTTTTGGTCTCCAGGCCTGCTATGCAGGTCCTGCCCCCAGGGCACACTGAGACAGTAATTGAGACTGGGCATGGCGGCATGCTCTTGTAATTCCAGCTCTTGGGGGGCTGATAACAGGCTGATCACTGAGAATCTGATCTAGTAGTGAGACCCTTCCCTAAAAAAAACAAATAATGATAATAATAGGGGGACCACCCACTTGGAACCCCCTCCTATCCTCTGGGTCAGGATCTTTCTTTCCCCTAATAAATATGTTCTGCTAATAATAATAATAATAATAATAATAATAATAATAATAAATACTGATAACTGTTGCCCCATCCCAGAGTCTAACTTATTTGATCAGGGGTGGAGCTAAACTTTGGTATTTTTTTATAAGGCTCCTCAGTGATTCCATTGAGTAGCTAGAGTTGAGCACATCCTAGTTTAGCAGATCAGAGGAGGGCCGTGAAGACTGGGACACTCCGTGAGCTTTAGAGAAGGATGCTGTAGAAGCCCCCAGTTGTGCACAAGCTGATTGGAGGTGGAGGATGACGCCCTCTTCCTCTCTACTGGCTCCTACTTTCTGCTGGTTCCGCCCACCCTCTCTGCTGGCTCTGCCTACTTTCTCTTCCAGCAGTCCGCAAGATATCCAGGGAAGGCATGATTTGAGCTGAGCGTTGAAGAACACGCTGGCCCGGGTTAGGCGGAGGACAGATGTGAGCAGGAAAAGCAGCACCACCACGAGGCGGATGTACGTGGAGATGCAGAGTTGTGTGCTTTTGAGGATCTGTTTGTTTGTTTGTTTGAGACAGGCTGTCTCTTTGTAGCCCAGGGTGACCACGAACTCACGGTGATCCTCCTGCCTCGGCCTACTGAGTGCTGTGATGACAGGTGTGACCCACAACACCTGGCTTTGAGGTCTTTCCATGCACAAAGCCTAGCTCTGCCCAGTCCTCAAGCCCCGCTCCTGATGGACGTGGCCCTCCTGTTGGTCCTGTTGGACCTGAGCCCCACCTCTGCCTCCGGTGGCCGTAAGGAGGACCACAGACGCAGACCCCTGTGCTCCGAAAGCCCTGGAGCTGCTTCCTGGAGCTCTGGGGGGCTGTGAGCCCGAGTGGGGAGGAAATTGAAACGGTGACTTTGCTCTGATGGAGAAGGGTGAGGACTCTCTCTGAGGAGGGCATTAACACGAACATGGGAATGAGGGATGCCATCTTCCCCACCCACATAAATCTCACCTGCACGCCCCCTTCAGCTCCTCACGATGCATGTGCGAGATAAATTCTCCAAATCTATTTCTGTGCCGTTGCCAGCGCTCCGCTGATGGAGTAAATAAGAGTTATGGCCGCCGTAATGGCATCACTTATGAGGGACTGAAGAAACCCCAGCACACGTGTCCATACACTTCTTATAAATCTGTGCTAATGCAGGCTCGGGTCTCCCAGGAAGTTCTGCTGGGCTGCCCAGCGCATGCTTTCCCTGGACCAAAGAAGTCTGAGTAGGCAGGCACCACAGAGGTTCCACCGGTGACGGGAAGCACCCCGGGGTCCCTTCCCCGTCACCCACTCTGTCCCCATGGAGTCCTAAGCTGTCATGGTCAGTGCAAGAACACAAGCCACCCAAGTCAGTCAGGGCCACAGAGCCTTCCCTATTCTTCTGCACACATGGCCGGTGGTTATTCCACACTTTCGCTGTTTTGCTCCTGTCTTCCTCACTAGAATGGGCCCTGCACAGACCGAGGCTGGATCTGTCTTATTCTCTGCTGCTCTCCCAGTAGCTAGAACAGTGACCGCCAGATAATAAGCTCTTTTGAAGTCTCTGTCACTTGAATGGATCACTCAGATGAATAAAAGAATAAGAAAAGGGATAGGTGGATGGCTTCAAAAGTTAGGAGCAGCTGGGTGTGCTGGGGCTGCCTGTAGTCTTAGCGCTCTGAGAGGCGGAGGCAGAAGGATCCCAAGTTCAAGGCCTACATAGGCACTCTTTAGACTTAGTGAGACCAGTCTGCAAATAAAAGAATAGGGAAGGCCTTGGGATATAGCTCAGTGCAAAGGCCTTGGCTTCAATCCCCAGTGCTGAAAAAGAAAAAGAAAATTAAAACTCTGGCTGGGCTGGACACAGTGGCCCCTGGAAGGCACAGTCTGCCCTGGCAGAAGACTGGATCCTTGGCCTGAGGCAGGCAAAAAAGGACCTTTGCTCTGACCCTGTAGCACCTGAGGACCAGTTCCTGGAGGGAACCAAGCTGTGGTCTCAAAGAAAACTCACAGCATCAGGAAGCCATTGCACAATCCCGGCTGTCCTGCTTTCCCAGGGTGCCATGCCGGCAGACCTGTTGACACGCAGCAAAGACCCTGGTTTCTATGCAGATGGCGTAGGGCGGGGCCCACAAGCCCGCCCCCAGCCCTTATGAAAGCTGCCCTCCCTGCGCCCCACCCGGCTTGCAGATTGGAAATGTCAGTAGCTCCCCAGCGGGGGCTCTCAGCTGAAGGTTGAAAGGTGAACCCCGGAAGGAGCTAATTGCCATCAGTAAATTAGAACTAAGAACACACTGGCCTTGTCCTTTGTCACCTCTGCCCCCATCACAAACCTTTCTCCAGCCCACAGGCCCCAGGTGAGCAATGCCATGTAACACTCAGAACTGGGGCCTACAGTATCATAGGCTTTCTGGACTTTCTGCAGCGAGGAGGGAACAGAAAATGAACCCCACTCTCCTAGAATAAGCAGTTCCCAGGGTGCTTTGCAGCCAGCCCAGGAAGCACCAGGCAACCTGAAGACCAGTGCCTGTGTGGGTCCTGAATGCAGGGCTGACTCTGGCCTGTGCCCTGCAGGGTGGGGCTGGACGGTGCTGTCTGGCCATTATGGCTGCCCCCAGAGATGTCCACTGCCCCCAGCTCTGCTGCCACCCTCCCCTCCATTACAAGAGAGCTCTGCTGCTCCACCTGTCATGTCAGTGCTCCAGAGGCTGAAGCAGGAAGATCACACCAAGTTCAAAGCTAGCCTGGGCTTCAGAACAAGAACCTGTCTCCAACAAAACAAAACAGAGTGCTCTCCTGTCTCTTCTGAGAGCTGCGCTGAAGATTATGGACCACGAGTCATTTAACGGTGATGGCAGCGTGTCCATCTTAGGCTCCTTGGTGTCTCCACGGTGTCCCGAGCATTGTAAAGTGTGCCACATAAGGCCTCAAGAGCTTCTAAAACGGATAGCAATCAGGGGTTCATCAGATCACTCAGATCACTCAGCCATATGCACCGTGCACCGAGGCCAGAATATACAGGCAGGTGAGGCAGCAGGGCTTGGGCTCTGAAGCAGGCTTGCCCGGGGTCGTGTGGGTGTCCATCCATAGAGCACAGGAGCTGCCCTCTCTCCCTGGTGGGAATCCCCAGCATTGGCTGGGGATTGCCTTCTTTTCTTTGAACCTCTCAGCAAAGGCCCCTTCTCTTGGTCCAGCATTCATGACATTACAAAGGACCTAGAATAAGCAGGTCCCAGGGTGCTTTGCAGCCAGCCCAGGAAGCACCAGGCAACCTGAAAAGTCCAGAAGCTCCTTGTCTAGTCCTCTAACGCCTGCTTCTTGAAACCTGCTTCCGGGGCCCCTGGAATTGGCTTAGCATCCCCTGAAATACCTGCACCCCAGCACAGGGTGGCTGTCCCACTGCACAGGGTTTAGACAGAGGCCAGCTCCAGCCCAGGGCCTTCCTGTGACTCAGACAGCCCAGCTGCACCTTGTAGGCACTGTTCTGTCTGTTGTCCTCAGCTTTTCACATAGCTTGTGGATCAGGAGAAAAAGGACTCCAGATGGAGAGGTTGTGAAAGGAATTAAACAAGATGCCTAGTCTAGATATTGGCCCCTGGTCTTTGTGGAGTGGAGCAGGCCCTTCTAGGACATAAGGAGGACAATGGTGGGGGGCTTTCTATGTCCAGTAATGTTCAGATGGTAGGGGACCCTTAAAACAAGTCCATGTGGAGGGTAAAAACAGTCCCATCTTGTAGATGAGGAAACGGAGGCCTAGAAAAGATGAATAACTTGGCCAGCTAGCAAATGGTAGGAGAAGGAGGTTTAGAGATGTTCAAGGTTACACCGCTGGTGAAGATCATGGTTTTAGAAGGTTCAGTCCATGGTTTTGTTGTTTCTAAGGTGGAAACATTGTGGCAGAAGGGGGCTGAGGAAAAGGGAGCAACAGATCAGATAAGGTGCCCCAACGTCGTGCCTCCGTGACGCACACTGTACATTTTATTAATCAAGTCCCTAGGCAGCCCCCTGCCAATCCAGTCCACAGTTTTCAGTGTATGCGCTGCTGTTGTGAGCACTCCAGTTGACAGTCAAGCTCTCCTGTCAAGATGACCATAAACTGAACGTTCGTTGTGTTCTGTGCTGGGGGCTGTTCACTGTAGTAGCATGACCGCACTGTCCTTGCTCAGTGTACTGTTCCAATAAGTGTGCTCTGTCTTCCTAGTCTAGACTGTTCTGCACTTAAGGATTTTCCTCAGCTGCCCATGCTGGGGACGCAGTTTCCCAGCAAAGATGTCACCTCCCCATTTTCCTCCTCCCTCCTGAGTTCAGTTTTTTTCTCTCTCTTTTTTTTTTTTTTTTTGGCCTTTTTGAGACAGGGTCTCGCTATGCAGTTCAGGCTGGCCTTGAGCTCACTTTTGTAGCCCAGGCTGATCTCGAACTCGCACTGAACCTCCTGCGTCAGCCTCCCAAGTGCTGGGATCACAGGCGTGAGCCACCATGCCCGGCTCCTGAGTTCAGTTTCTAAAAGGAAAACAAAATAATAATGCATCTGGATGTATGTGTGAGAGAACATTCCATTGCCTACTTCCTCTTGGGAATCGTGGAGCGCTTGCTGGGGCGTGAGCGCTCTACTTATCCTCCAGGGTGTGAAGAGGCATGCTGGCCCTTGCTCCCCTGAAGGAGTTCACATTTGGACTGGAACAGTGGGAGAACAGTGTGAGGATGCACAGGGGAGCGGATGCGAGGATGGATGCATGCATGGATGCTCAATAGGCGATCAGTGGATAGGTGGATAGAGGCACCCGACACCTGGAGAATGGCTGGCTGGCATAGAGAGCCCTTTTTGGTCCTCATCTTGGTCCAGGAAGTTTATATTTGTAATCCCATGGATAAGTTATTGGAACCCTGTCAAGTTAATTCCACTCTACCACTTCCAGTGCAACCCACAGCAAGAATAAAAACACTAAGACATATTTAAAGTCATAGGGAGCCAAGAGGTCCTAAGTCCAGCCATTGGTGATGGCTATCTGGAGTAAAAGCCTCCCCGCAAGGCCAAGCCTGGGCTTAAAGTAGTCAGGAAGGAGAAGCGGCTTGAGGATGAATGACTGAGAATGGCAGGAAGCTGTGAGCTGGGATAGGTGAAGAGGCCCGCGTCCACCTCTGCAATATGCAGAGAGAAGGATCTGCAGAGAGGAATCTGCATTACACAGCTGGGGTGGTAGCTAATGTTTTGGGGTCCAGTGCTTCAGCTCTGGTGTGTAGTCTTTCAAGCCCCAGGAAGTCAAGCTTCTATCTCCCAGTCAACAGTGTGGAGCATTGGCTCTTTGGCTTGTCCCAACCTGGCTCATATTGAAGTGCAGCAGGTGGGGGTAACCAGGGAAACATAGGTGCTGTCTTCAAAGACCACCACCAGCACCTCTGCTAGACCCCTATGCACTGCTTAAAGCCAACTGAAGGGATAAGGAAAAGTCCTAGCCAGCTCTGTATGTATCAATACATGGAAATAGGGTCAGGCACAACCAACATGGAGACAATTGCTCTTGTTTCAAGGGGAGCACCACCCTGGACTCTAATTTCATTCATTAACATGAATGAAATGATCCTAAGAAGCAGGCACAGTCTCAGGCAGGGCTACTACCAACTTACACCACCTTTTAATGAAAACGGAAAAAAAGTGACCAATCATATGAATAGAGGCAGTGCCATCCTACAGGACCACTTTAGGGGGAAGAGTCGAGGGCCTGCTGGATTTTGGTCCCATGCCCCCTTCAGCAGTGTAGACCCACACATGGCATCCCTGAGCTCTGGAGCTTCAGGCTAGCAGAAATGGCACACGCTCACCAGGAAAGATGCTTCCTGATGGGTCATTAGAAGATAACTATGGTACAGGAAAGGGCCCGGATGTGAAGTGATGCATTTGGAAGTGGTTTAGAGTCCTGAGGAAGAGTGGCCTCAGAATGGCCTCACCTTCTCAGCCAGTGTCGTCTCCAGCACTGGCTGAGAAGCTGAGGGGTTCAAGGCAGAACCAGTCCCAATCTGTTTCCTACAGCGCTTTCCTTCTGAGGCTGTCTGTCCCGGCACTCCAGTTTGAGAACCACTGCTGCCCTCCCAACCCCCGCTTGGGCAGGATCCCTGCGCCTGCCCCCAGGAGTTACAGGGTGAAGTCAAGCCTGCCTCACTCCTCCTGCCTTCTTCTTTCCTGTGCTTTGGATCCAGGTGCCTCTTGGCACACCGGTGCCAGCGAGGCCCGGGCGATCGGATTAGTGGGCTTGGCCCACGTTTCCATCATCTGCTCAGAGAAACAGCCTCATGCGGTGGGGAGGATGCGGCGCTCCGAGGCAGAGCCAGGTTCAGCCTGGTAGCTGTCCCACCTTGGACCGCGAGGCGCTGTCACCGAGGCAGCAGAGACCTGGCTCGGCTGGGCCTCGGTCTCTCATCGGTACATTTTGGATGGCCAGGGTCTCTGGGCCCAGCCTCTGCGTGTTTACCAGCCTGGGTGAAGGAAAGTGTGGAGTAAGCTCTTCCTCTCCCCAGTGTGAAAGAGGAAGAAAGGATGTAAAATAGATTTCAGCAGCATGAAGACATAAAGCCTCAGCTGCAAACTGGATCGCATCCTTAAGCATCTCCCTGTTTTATGGGGAAGGAAACTGAGTCTCTGAGGCAGGGAAGGGATGTTTACAGTCACATCAAAAAACTAGACCAGCCGAGACCTGGGCTCAAAAATTCCATCTGTCCCTGACACCTGGCTTTGAAGGGAAGCCGGACCCACCTAGACGGCTTCCAGGAGGCGTCCTCCTTGGCCTTCCTCCCTTCCCTCCCGCTTGTCTCCATTGCTACCTCCGCAAGCCAAGACTGAGCCGATAAAAAAGTTTTATTATACCCAAAACTGCTTTGGTAAGTGCTAGCATTCACTGATGATAGAATACGGATTTTGAACATTGCGGCGAGCTATTTGCTTTTTCTGTTTGGCAGTCAGGACTCCACATATCATGAGGCCTTGGGGATATCAGGTTGAGGACCCCTCAGTCCTTGTCCCTTGCTAGGGAGGAACTGGTGCTGGGGAGGGAACCCAGGTTCCAGTATCCGCAGGAAGGGCGTAGAGCAATGTATGTACCATGCCTCCCTGAAAATAAGACCTAACCTCAGAGTTGTCGTCTCTTGAAAACCAGAGATGGAAAATGCTTACCGCAATCTGCCTGTCCTTGCCTGAGCCTGCTGTCGCGATTCTCTGGCCCGGCAGCTGCTCTGTGAAGTGGGTAGATAAGGCGAGGATAGGTTGCTTGCAGCTGGTGGTTTTGATCTTTAATTTTCAGGGCTGATTCTTTTCCAGTTAGGTCTTATTTTCGGGGTGAGTATGTGGTAGTGGGGATCGAACCCAGGGCCTTCCAGCTGAGCTACACCCTCAGCCTTGTATTCTTTATCTTGGGACTGGGACTTGCTAAGTTGCCTTCGGCTGGGCTCAGATTTGTCATCCTCCTGCCTCAGCCTCCTAGGGTGCTGGGATTAGAGGTTCCCCCACAGGCTGCACTGAGTCGGAGGGTTTCTAAGCTGTCTTGCTGACTTTCCATCTGCCAGGTACTGTGCTGAGTCCCTGGACATAACAACTCTACTTTTTACCTTCACACAACACTGAGAGGCAGCTGTTCAGGGTGGCTGAGGAAACTGAGGCACAGAGAGGTGACATCACCTGTCTAAGGCCACCCCCAAGATGCAACTGAGCGCAGATGGGAAAACCAACAGACTTACTTAGGCAGAGTGAGGTTAATTTATCCCCTGGCTATACTAGGTGTTCAATAAACAGCATTGATTCCTGCTCATGCAGGATAGGCTGGAAATGCTAGCCACTGCTGGCTTGGTACCTGGGGCGTCCGGAGGCCTCCTCAGGGCAGGGGCAACTGGCTACAGGGCTGGCTGCTCTGCAGGGATCTCCCTCCCCACACCCTTTGGGCCTGCCCAGCAGCAAGAATTTGGGGCTGCCTAACAAGGCCAACGGGCTGAGAAACGTCATTACCCACATGTTGTTCTCAGCAGTAGCTCCAGTGAGTGCTGGTAGCCATGGCACCATGCCCAGGAGGGGTCTGGGCCGCCCCTGCTGCTGCACTGCCCTAATGCAGGAGTTCCTGGGGGGACACAGGACAGAGAGGTAGAAGAGGAAGGAAGGACAGAATGAGAGCAGGAGTTAGGAAGAGGAAGAGACTGGGAGCAACTGAAGCCTGTTGGCCCATTTCATGTGCCCGGCACATCGATCCTTCCCACAGGGGTGAGTGAGTGAGCATTTGAGGGGCTATGAGTTCCAAGTTTGGGCTGAACTTCATGAATTCATTCCTCCTGTTTCCTTCCCCTGCCCTCCATTCCTGGGCTTTTGCTGGAAAACGTGGACTCCGGGTTGCAGTGGCAGTGCTGAGTGGCTCGTGCCTCCGTGTCAGAGAGCCAGTGGCAAGCACGGGGCTGTCAGGACCGCGTGCACGAGCGGGTGTGGTGTCGCAGCCTTGATCCCTGGGCTCGAGAGGCTGAGGCAGGAGGGCAGCCTGGGCTACGTCGCGAAACCCTGTCTCAAAAGAAAAATAAAACGAGAGCAGAGGTAGCATAAAGGGAAACTGGGCGCGCATGGTGGACCCCTCATCCTGGGGAGTGCTCGGAGGCCGTGAAGATGAGCGGGTCAGAGCTCCACGGAATAGCGTGCGTCATTCTCAGAAGCCTGGCAGAGAGGAAGCGCAGGACTGCCTCGGTGTGCGGTCCCAGAAGGGAGAGGGCAGGGGAGGGGAAAGCCAGAAACGGGGCCTTTCTAACGTGGGTGCTGGGGACCACCGCGCTCACTGGGGCTCAGGTCGGCTGAGCTACCCCTGAGGAACTGTGCAGCACATGCGACAGCAGCAGTGGCCTTGGGAGCAAGGCCCTGTCCCAGCTGCGTGAGGGCTGCTGTCTTTCTGAGATAGGGTCTCGCTTTGCAGTTCAGGGTGCCACTGAGTTCACTTTTTGTAGCCCAGGCTGGTCTTGAATTCACACGGATTCTCCTGCTTCCACCTCCCAAGTGCTGGGACTGCAGGCATGCATCACCAGGGCCCAGCTTAAGGAAGCCAGCTTCTGGCTCTGTGACTGTCACTGCATAGCATGAGTGGCTTCCTGGGATAGACAGAGCCCAGGCAGGAGGGCAGGGAGGTAGGGGCACTGGCCAAGTTCCTGAGGGACTTCCTGTGGTGCTGAAAGGGGGCGGCTGAGGGGACGGAGGCAGAGGGCAAGGAGCATCTGCTGTACATTCCCTGCCGCTGCACCAGATGTCCTGATGTGCAAGATGGTGGTGCGCGTTGACATAAATGTGGTGAAAGTGGAAAGATAATCGTGACCAATAGAAATGTTGCTTATAGGATGCTGTTACCTCAGGGGAGAAAAGACAGGTGTCATCAGAGAACGAGCAGCCGGGACTTTAGTGGGATCCCCCACTTGTGTGTGTCTTTTTTATACTAAAATACCCAACACTACCAACTAAAGGGAGGTGAGGTGCATTTTGGCTCAGGTCCTAGAAGTTTCCAACCTGGCCTGGTTGGCCATGGTGTGGCAGAAGCGCCTGGGAGGAAAGCCGCTGGCTTCATGGCAGACAGGAAGCAGAGAGCCAAGAGAGAGGCCCCTCCAGGTGACACCACAGGGACCGTGCCTGCTAGCAGTAATGATGGGAGCCCAGTCATCTTTCAAATACATGAGACTTTGGGGCCCTTTTAGATCTAAATCATAACACTCTGCCTGGCCCCCAAAAGACTCAGGCGCAGCTCTTCACTCAACATACATTTAGTCATCCCCAAGAGTTGCCAAAGTCTTAACACTGCTGAAGAGTTCAAGTTCCAAAATCTCTGAGATTTAAGGCAAACCCTTAACTAGAGGCTCCTGCAAAAATCAAAGAGAAGTTAAAGGGCCAGGGCCTGCCTGGCAAGTGCAAGGTCCTGAGTTTGATTGATCCCCTGTTCCAAGAAGAAGGAGAAGGAGGAAGAAGAGGAGGAAGAGGAGGAGGAAGAAGAGGAGGAGGAGGAGGGGAAGAGGTAGCTAAACACGACACAGGGGAACAGAGCAGAAGCCAATGAGATCAAAGCAAGAGTGAAAGCCAGCAGGGCAGATGTGCAGCTCCAGCTGGGATGTGAGCTCCAAGTGGCTTAGGTCATCCTGACCCTGTGGCAGTGCCAGTGGTCGCAGCCCTCCTGGCTTCTGCTCACTGCCTCTGGCTTTCCTCAGATGTTCCATGTTCCTGGCTTCTCCAGCTTCCTGAGACCTCCTCTGCAGGAGCGGCTTCCTCCTCACAGTTTCATGCGCTGCCCTCTTATGGATCCATTGCCTGACCTTCCGAGCCTTCTTCTGAAACCTGGGTGTAAACCTCACCAAACCCACAACTCTTACATTCTCTGTGCCTGTAAAAGCAGCACCATGCAGATAACGCCAAGATCCACTGCTAGCTGGAGCAGTAGCCAGGCCCCCTTGGGGCAGGGCTCCAGGGGCCTCTGAGTATCTTGATGGCTGAGCATTTTGAATCCAATCCTGGTGAGCCAATCCCCTAAGCCACCATCCTCCAACAGGTTGTCCTCTCTGGCTGCTGCTCTCTTCTGAATGCAGTCTTCCAGTTTGCATGGTGAAGGCTGGAGTCTTGCTGGTTTCTGGCATGCGTTCAGGCCATTTTTCCTTTCGTCCTGATCCAACATATTCAGCCATTTGCTTTGTTTTTTGAAGTAGGATCTTATAGTTTTGAGATAGGGTTTTAAGTTCATTGTGTATCCCAGGCTAACCTTAAAGCTTTAGTATTCCCACCTCAGCCTCCTGGGTGTTAGGATTACAGACATGTGCCACCACACCCCAGCATTACTTGGCTTTTTTAAAAAATGCTAATCAACAAACTCTCCTTTGCTCCTTTTCTCTCTCTCTCTCTCTCTCTCTCTCTCTCTCTCTCTCTCTCTCTCTCTCTCTCTCTCTCCTTTTTGTGGAACCGAGGATAAAACTCAGTACCTTGCACTTTCCAGGCAGACACTTGTGCCCCTGAGCTATCTCCTCAGCCCCTGTTGCTCCATTTTTGTGGGCACTGCCTTTTTTTTTGCAAAACTGAAAGAATTTTATTTATTTATTTGGTACAGGGTCTCACTCCCCAGCCTGGACTCAAAGTGATCTTCCTGCCTCAGCCTTGACAGTGCTGGGATTACAGGCATGTGCCACCATAGCCAGTTTTGGTGGCTGGCATGGCATGCAGTACCAGAGATTGAACCTGGGCCCTGGTGCTTGCTAAGCAGGCACTTACACCACCGAGCTATCTCCCCAGCCCCTGAAGGCATTTTATTTTATTATTTTTATTTGTTTTTCTCATTTCAGAACTTTTGTTTGCTTATTTATTTTTATGGCCAGCTCAGCCTGCCCTGAGGGCAGGGCTGGCACAGCATATGGTGCCAAGGATCGAACCGCAGTCCCTGCAGCCGCCCAAGCTTTCCTAAGCAGGCGCTTTAGACCACTGAGCCATCCTGCATTTTAAATGGCTGGTTTTGCTTCTGAGTTTTAGTGTAAACCTGGCTAAAAGTAGCAAGGAGTGTATCGCCATGCCTGGCTTACTAAAGACATTTTGTCACTGTCTTAAAACCAGAAAAATGGGGACCTCAGCACAAGCTGCTGAAGGAGCTGATGCGGTGTGACAGTTGGATAAGAGCTGTAGTTTGAAGAAAGAGGAAGGTTTAATGGGACAAAAGAGAAAGCAGCACCTGCAGCTGGGAGGTGTCACAAGCAAAGGCGCAGCAGATCCAGGAAGGGGCCAAAGACACCAGGCTGGTGCAGAGCAGAAGTAGAGTTGGGAAGACGGAGGTAGAATCTTCAGGGCGAAGCCAAGTTACAAAGCGTTAAACACTGTGTGTGTGTGTGTGTGTGTGTGTGTGTGTGTGTGTGTGTGTGTGGACACAATAGAACACTGGGTGGCAGTAGCAGTAATGACGGCCATACTGGAAGTGGTAACATGGGAACACATCATCACACATTAGTAAACTACCATGCCACTCCATATGTAGCTCCTGCTCTGTGCCGGGAACTCAGTGCTGTGCTCTAAGTATACTTGAACTAGACGAGAACCCCTTAAGTCTGTACCGTCTCACATACTTGGAAATTAGGGCCTAGAGAAGATGAATAGTTGCCCAGAGTCACCCACTTAATTGGTGGCAGAATAGGGGTCAGAAACTGGGGTCCCTTCGCACCTGAGTTGGCATCTCCATTGTTTCCTCGCTGCCTTTGTCCTGCGGTGGTTCATGGGGGTCCTCCACCCCGCCCACCCCACCAAGTCCTGTGTTGGGGGCATCACTTCCCTGGCGTGGCGAGTGCCTCTGGCCTGCACCCTCTCCCAAGGCAGTGGTGTGGGACTGAGGGTACCCAGCAGGGGCTTGGCATGGCAGGCTGGTGATTAGTGAGTGCCATGTGCCAACCGGGCTGTGTGCAGTGGGCAGATCAGCTGGGCACCAAGGGACGGGATGGAGAGAATCCCATTCTCAGGTGTCAGAGGAACCCACCGCAGATGCCTGAAGGATGCCCTTGCTCCAAGGAGTTGGTCTGATGCTCCAGAATGGTGGTCCGACCGGAAGTCCAGCCTCCCACCCCTGGCCAGGAATTCACTCTTCCTTGACCAGGTGGCCCTCCTCAGTGGCGTGGGTTGGGGACGGGACGGGCAGACGCAAGTGAGCCTGAAGTCCTGCTAACCAGCTCCTGAGGCCATTCAGCTTCTCATTTATTTTTCCCTGAATGGAAATCAGGCCCTGGGTCAGAGCCTCAGACCAAGCCTGGGAATTAATTAGGCATGTAATGCTCATTAGCAGTAATGAATGTTGCTCACTGAAGTCCTTGTGCAGCCTGGTGGGGGACTCGGCTTCTGCAGGAAGAATGGGTCCTGACGCTGCTCAGCCTGCCTCTCAGGGAGTGTGTGTGTGTGTGTGTGTGTGTGTGTGTGTGTGTGTAGCATGTGCTACACTGGCACAGTCTGAGGCACATAGGTACATGGGATGTATGCCATGTGTGTTGTGTATGTGGCATGAATCTGAAAGGGGTGGGCATTACACAGGAGGTTTTTGTTACGTGTGAAGCGTGTGTGTCGTGGGAACATGGTGTGCAAGCCTGCAGTCTTGCCTTGCCTGCGGCGTGTCCCTCTCGAGCGGATCACCTGCCTGGGAGTGTGCGCAGGTGTCTCAGGCCACAGGAATTTGTCTCTGGCCAGCCGACGACCGAGAATCCCCATGACATTGGCCAGAATTATGACCTCGCTTAGCACTAAGATAACATTGGTTGGAGAAAGGACAGGTGAAAAATGTCCCTGGGAAGAGAGAAAGGAATTCGACTGGCTCAGCACAAGGTGAGCTGGGACCAGGGAGGCGGGAAGAATGCTTGATGAGAACAGAAAATCGCTGCGGTCTCCTGGAAGGAAAGGGCTGGGAGGGAAGAGACAGGTATTGGAGGCAGGAAGCCCCAGGAGCAGGTGGCTTAGTGGAGAAAAGTGGGAGGAGAGCAGGAGAAGGCGGGATAGGTGTCCCTGTGTGAACCCCAGAAGAACAGAGATAGCTCGTGGAAGCCAGGGCAAGGGGCAGGTAGCCAAGGCGCCACTGGGAACTTTTCTTGACATCACTGGGTCTGACACCCTCTGTGTAAGACCATCACCAGCCACAGAAGCAACATTCTTGTTCCCTTTTCCCGCTCTACAGAGCTCTAAGTAATGTGACTGTGTCTCCACTGGGACACTTCAGAGACTAAAAGAAACTATTAATAATTATGCCAGGACAGCAGGTAATAACGGGGGCTGTGGCAGGTTCGAGGGATGTCACGGAGTTTCACGAGTCTTGGTGGTCAGAAGGGTGGGAACAGTCAGCTTCACATTGGGCTCTGCAGGCCAGGCCCTGGCAGAGGAGACCCTGGGCATTGCCAGCACCTTCACCATAAGCAGCTTGTGACCCTCCCTGGTCCAGCTCCCCAGACACTGCAGGTAACACAGGCTTCTGGGAGACTCAGAAAAGCCAGCCTTCCCCTGAATTACCCAGAATCCTTTGAGAAGACCCAAAAAAGCAGATCAATTCTGTTCTCCCTGTTTAAGCTCAGCTCTATCCAGAAGCCTGCTGTTTAGTGGAACCCCAAGGAATCTTGCCTCAGTGCTCTGGCATAGATTCAGCACTGGAACAAGGTCCCCCAAACACCGGCCTTGCCCCTTCTCCCCTCCTACCCATGTAATGTGCACTGTTAGTTGGTTACCTAACTTGGGCTTTTTTTTTTTGTCTGTTTGAAACAAGGTCTCGCTATGCAGTTCAGGCTGGCCTTCAGCTCAGTTTGTAGCCCAGGCTGGTCTCGAACTCACAACAATCCTCCTGCCTCAGGGTTGCCAGTGCTGGGATTATAGGTGTGCACCACCACACCTAGCTCTAACATTTGCTTTGTAAAAATGGGCACTATTCCAATGTTGTAGGAAATGTTTGTGAATAAAAACGAATTGCCTCTCATTCTCCCTCCTTAACACAATAATTAACTTTATTTCAGCAAAGTCCCTTCCAATGCTTGTCAGCACGCCTCCATTTTTATTACATAGTTATAATGTGCATATAATTTCACATTCTGAGTTTTTATTTCACATTTGATCATAAGCATTTTTTCCATGTAACATAGTTTTCCATAAATATTTTAGATGGTCACATAACAGCATGTTGAATTTATATACCATAATTTGCTTAACAATTCCCCCCTTGTTGAACATTTAGGTTGTTTTCCATTTGCTATTACAAATAACGTTGCAAGGAATACCTTCATGCAAGTTTAGCACTTGTTATTCTTTGAATGATTTCCTTCGGATGCAGCATGAGGAGGTGGATTGTGGGGTCAAAGGAAATGAGTATTTTTATAACCCTTGATTCACGCTACGTTGTGAAATGACCAATCAGGTTTGCAGGGTTATCAGTAACGTGAGTGCCAGTTTCAATGCAGTGTTGCCACCAGTGACTGTTACCTTTTTTTCCCCTAAATTGCTAATTTAGGAAGCGTAGAGTAGGACTGCTACATTGCATTAATTTGCATTTATTGGTTTTTTTTTTTTTCCTAACAAGAGCAAATGTCACCTGCATGACAAACGATTTTTTTTTTTTTTTAAATTGCTGGCTCAGCCTGCCCTGGGGGTGGGGCTGGCACAACATGTGGTGCCAGGGATCGAACCACTGTACCTGTGGTTGCCTAAGCTTGCCTAAGCAAGCACTTTAGACTGCTGAGCCATCTCACCAGCCCCAGACAAAAGACGTTTATTGATGATTATTGAGTGCTAGTGTCGTGCCACGGGTATGCCGAGACTGAGAGACTGCAGGTGACTGAAGACAAGTCCCTGTCCTCAAGGGGCTCCCAGGCCATGACAGTGTGAGCCCAATGGCCGCAGGCAGAGGAGATTGGGTACTGTAGGTGACATCTTTCTGGAAAGGGGGCGCTAGAAGAAGGGATGAGCCTGAGAAAGTAGGAAGAGCAGAGGCTACAGAGTGGATCCCTGCAGGACAAGAGGGCCAAGCAAGAGCCATTTGCAGAGAGCCAGAACAGCCAGCAGGGGGCATTGGCACTGCCACATCACAGGAGGACTTTCAGCTTTAATCCCACCCTCGGGGCAGTGCTGGCTGGCTGGGTCTAGGGAGCTGTTGAACAAGGGACTCTGGGGGAAGGCTAGCAGGTTCCCTGGCATCACAGGTGGCATCTTGAATTTGTGCAGTATGACCATCTTTTTGGAGTATTTCTTGCATTTGTTTTATTGATTTGAAGTATTCTCCTGGTACAGTTGTCCTCACCGCCCCCATTTTACAGATGAGAAAATCAAGGCCCAGCTCTGTTAAGTGATGCACATTTGGTGGCAGCTCAAGGAGCAGAGTCAGATCTGGGCCTTGTGGTTCTAAGCTGGGTTCTGTCTACTGGACACCAGGTAGGGAAGTGGGTGGCATGGACGGCCTTGGTTCTCAGCCCTGACCATAGCACAGCAGCACATCTGGGCTGAGAAAAGGTGGCTTGTGGCTGCCCGGTCTAAGGCTGCTCCCAGCCTTGCAGGGAGGGGCCTAGGATCCTATCTCCAGCTCCCCAGTGGTTCCGAGGCCCTCCCTGGGTTGTGGCCAGAGATGGGGTGGATGGGCAGGAGGACAGCTGCTGCAGAATGCAGGGCAGAGCTGGTACTGCGTGGGGAGTGGGAGGGAGGGGTGGCGGAGCAGAGTGCCTTCCAGGGTCTGGACTCATCCCAGCACTCACTGTCCTGTATTCCATAGAGACCCCGCCCCTTGGTGGCATCAGCTTGCTGGGGACCCGGTGTCCAGGCCACCCTGCCTGAGGAGACTTGGGAGCTCATAGTGGAGGGGACTGTGTGTATACTGGCTGTGGCCAGGAGGGGCAGGGCCAGAGTGCTCGAGCTGGGGGCCTCCTGAGTCTGTGTAAATCTGCACGGGTGCTTGTCTTTGAGTGGCCTTGGGCTGGATGGAGAGGTTGAGGGGCAGTCTCCCCCATGAGTGTGTCTGGTGCAGTCAGAATCAGCCAAATCAGATACTAAGATGTCTCTGAAGCCAGGTTACGTGTCCTTCAGTGGCAGAGAAAAGAAGGGAGAAAGTTTATATTTTAAGTGCATTATCCCGTCTGTCTCTTTCTGGGCAGACCTAGCTGGGGTTTATCTGCACATCTATTTACATTTCATCTGCATGATGCTTTTAGTCTCCCCTCAGGGGCAGTGAGAGCCTATCTGACTCACAGGTAGAGGCTCTGAGGTCTACGCGGGTGGGCATAGCATCTCGCCCGGGCTCACAGCGGCTAGAGCAGGCAGGCCGGACACAGGTGCTGCTCCCCATCCGCCTCCACGTCCACTGCCAGCCCAGTTCCAGGTGCACTGGGTTCCCCATGTGCTCTGAGAACAGAGCTTGTGCAGAAGCCGTGGCCCGACGGTGAGGGCAGACGACAGATCTGTGGTCCCTTTATCAGCACCGCGCTGGTCAAGGTACCTGCTCTGGGCCTGCAGCGTGGCACCTGGAGCTTGACAGAAATGCAACTCCTCAGTCCCGCCTCATGCATCAGAACATGCGTTGACCAAGGCCTCCAAGGCAGTTCTCTCCACATTCAGGGCAGAAATCCAGGTTGGCAGGGCCCGGCGGGATGGCTCAGTGGTCTAAAGTGCCTGCTTGGGAAACCTTGGGCGACTTCAGGGACCATGGTTCGATCCCTGGCACCACATGCTGCACCAGCCCTGCCCTCGGGGCGGGCTGAGCCAGCCATAAAAATGAGTGAATAAACAAACAAAGCTTCTGAGACAAGAAAAAAAAAAGAATAAAAAATTCTTGAAAAAGAAAGCCAGGTTGGCTTGCCAGCTACATATTAGAATCATCCCAGGGGTCTTGGGGTCACCTGCCTAGGTCTCCTCCCTAGAGAACTAAACCAGGATCTGAGGTTGGCACTGAGACATGAGAGTTGCCTGGCAAGGCTTTTGCATGCTGCCAGGGCTGGGAGGAACACAGGCCCTGGATGCCCTGACGTAGGTGGCCACACCTGGGCCTGCACATTCTACTGTGGTACCTTCATTATCACCCCTGGGAAGGAGCATTGGGATGGAATTCCCTACCAGCACAGGGTTTACAAATCTTGGGCTCGGAGCTGTGATTTGGCTCAGAAGTTCCCCGGAGCTAAGTCTGCCGACCTATACTCTCTGGGAACCCAAGGGGGAGCATAGGCCAGGCAGGCCCGGTCAGGGATGGTCCACATAGCCTGGCTGGGCACAGATGTGCTGGGCAGGCTTCATGCCATCCTCCTTTACAAATTCAGACTTTGGAGCTTGGAGATGTTTAGGTTTGAGCTCAGGAGTCACATGGGCTTGTAAGCGCTGGGACTGCAAGCCAGGTCTCACTCTAGTGCACCCCCTTGTCCTCAGGGGACCCTGCTGTGTTAAGCCCCTCCTGTCCAAGCTGTCCCCAGCCCAGCCCAGTCTGGCCAGGAACCCAGCAGGAGTTACAGGGAGCCAAGCCCGAGTCAGCTGGGACTAGCCCCTTCCTGCGGTGGTGGCCATTATGGCCATGGGACACAAATGGAGAGAAGGAGACAGACAGACAGACAGACAGACAGAGGGAGAGAGAGAGAGCGCGCACATATACACATGGGCATGTGTGCTCCCCCTTCTTTGGCACCAGCCCAGGTTTTGTGTCTACTTGCTGGAAGAGAGAGTTCAATTTGGCCTGAATACAAACTCCACAGTCGCTCAACTGCCATCTTCATTTAGCTAACGTGCTTTCTGGGCAGACCTGGCCAGGATTCATCTTCATTAGCCAGTGAGGGACTCACTCACTCCAGGCCAGGCTTTGATCTCAGAGCAGCAGAAAACTGCCTCTCGCAGATGATTTACCCTGCAGGCCGTTAGCAGGGCTGGAGGACGCTGAGTGACCAGGAGGGGCTGTGACTGTCCCCACCATCACAGGCCGTAGCCCCTTCCACCCAGACAGACACCCCGGGTATGTCCAGCTGGCCTCTGCTGGCCTCTGGCCCTGTGGACCTTACAGGGAAGAACCTGACCCCTCTGTCCCTATGACAGTATTCTCTAACCAGACCCAGCCGAGGACCAGTGCCCCTGAAGCACTGCATAGGACCCTTGATGTGAGAAGGTGCTGTTTTTGTTTTCTGTTTTTTACTTTTATGTATTTGGTACAGGGTTTCATTACACAGCTCGGACTGGTAGTGATCCTCCTATTTCAGCCTCTCCAGTGCTGGGATTACAGGCATGTGCCACCATGCCTAGCCTCAGGTGGCTGGCTCAGCATACCTGGAGGTGGGCCCGCGTGGCAGGTGGTACCAGGGATCAAACCTGGGTCCTTGCCCATGCCTGGACCGGCATTTAGACCACTGAGCTATCTCCGCAGCCCCCACTGAAATGTGAGCTCCACTGGGGTGCGCATCCCAGTGGGACACCTGCATGGGGGACCTTGGGAGGAGTTGCCTCACCTCTCTGGGTCATAGCAAAGATGGGTGACACCCTCAGCTTGCAGCACTTCAGGCCCTGGCTGGCTGTAAGCTTCACCTAGCGTCTGGCTCGTGTATACAGCGCTGGCAAGATTTAGAGAGTTCAGCTCTGTGCTCCGTGGGGACACACAGCCCCACGGAGCAGAGCGTCTTTCCCGCGCCCCGCCCCCACCCTTGTTTTGCTGGTGGCTTTGTTCCCGTTGTCTCAAGGCCTTCCTGCCCTGTCCCAGCCCCAGCCTTTGGGATCTCAGATCTCGACTTGGCTTTTGGCTGCCAGCCCAGCCTCAGGCCTCTCGCCCTGCCCGCCGTGCCCCCAGCTGGTTCTAATCCCCTGTGATTGGCACTCCCTGCCAGCGCCGGCTAAGCTGATTGGGCGGGAGCAACGCCGCAGCGCGGCCTGTACTGCGGGCCATTGATCGCGCTGCTTTGCATCCCCGCTCGCGTGCTCGCTGGCTGCGCCGGCCCCACTTGGATTCCTGTGAACTCTGGGCGAGCAGAGACAGAGGGGCCTTTTCTCAAACGGGGCAGCCAGTCTTTGAGAAGCCTCTCGCTCAGAAAAGCCCACTCGGAGAGCTTCATAAAGTGTCTCACAGATCTAAACAAATGCCTTGTGTCCCAGCGCGGCGTCTTGGCCGGCTTCCCCACACCTGACCACCCATTCATCTGCCTGTTAACTGGCTCTGCGTGTGGCCCCGCCACATGGCTGCTGTCTCCAGCCCCAGCTGAGCCCCCTGCAAACGGGGTTGCCCCGCAGGGCCGTGGTGAGTGGCCGACACAGCCTGGCATCACCCAAGCAGGGTCCAGCCCCAGCCCTGAACGGATGGTTCTGGTGCCACCAGGGGCTGCAAAGCAAGCCACAGCTGCCACCAGCCTTTACCTGGAAGAGGGGGAAGGCGTGGGATCTCAGCTGGCTTTGCCCAACCCCAAGGGGCCTGGAAATTCAAAGGGAAAATAGTCTGTGCACCTGGACCCAGTGGAGAACCACAGACCCCTTGAAAGTGTGTGTGTGTGTGTGTGTGTGTGTGCGCGCGCACGCGCGCACGCACACACATATGAGCAAATGCCCATTGTGGGAGATCAGGCTGCACTTTCCAACAGATTCTGAAAAGGACCCGAGACCTAAAGGTATGGTCATAGCAGAGCTGCCTGGCCCAGCATTTGGGAGGGTCACCTGTGCAGAGGTGCTTAGAAGTCCTTACCGGGATGCCCGGCACCCCTCCCTCCCCACCCTTTTGCAGAGACCCTGCATTGTCTTACACGGTAGCCCAAGAGAGCATATCTGATCAAGGAACCAGCAGACCTGGGGCGCTGGCCCTGTCCTGGCTGTTGGCCACCACACTTGGGTCCCGGGTCGCCAGGATCTACCTGGAGGAAAGATCCCTGAGCTTTACGTCAACCTCTTGTCCCTGATGCTGGACCTTGCCTCCTCTTCCACCCTACCCATGACCCCAGTGCCATCACCTGACCTGTGCCCCCCACACCCACCAGCATTTTCCCACACTGGCGTGTGCCCACACAAGCTGCAAAAGCCTCCTCCAGCTCTGCAGAGATTTTTCTGTCTTGCCAGAAACTACTTTGAAATTTGCAAACCTTTGCAAATTGAGAGAAAGAAAGACAGCAGAAAGCCTTGTTCCCCCAGCCCCCACTTCCCCTCCTCCTCCTGAGCCATCTACCTCACAGGGCTCACCTGGGTCTCCTACCGGCTTTACCGTACCCTCAACCAGAGCAGGGTCTCTGGGAAACTCCTCTGACCCCTGACCTCCCACAGAAGGCTTTGGGCCTGAGCCCTGGGTGGCACTGGGTGTCCCTCTCTGGGACACAGCCCATCTCCTCCTCACAGACTGTCAGGGGCCTATAGGCCCCCTGATTCTCCTCCACCTTTGAGCTGGCCTGGAGGACAGCTGCTGATTTGTTTGTTTGTACATGGACACCTCAGGGAAATTGTGAGGGTGAGAACCACATCCCCTTGTGTCCAAAACAGAATTAAAACAAATATAAAATAGGTTAAAACTGAGTTTGAGTCCATCTTCCAATGCCATCTTCTCCCTGATAGGGAAACTGAGGCCCAGAGGGGCATCTGACCTGCTCAAGGTTCTCCGAAGCTGTGCCCAACTCTCGGCTTTGCTTCGGTTGACTGTTGGATGACCCTGAAGAGTATCTGAGGTAGGGGTGAGTGGCCCCATGTGTTGTCCCTGTTGGGACCTGTGCCAGTTCCCTGAGGGATTGTGGGAAATCCTCAGGACACCAGTGTCCTTCTGGGTGAGGTAAAGATCCGATGTCACGGCCCCTGATTGCACCTGAATTCTTTTTTTTTTTAATTTGTTTATTTATTTATTATGGCTGGCTCAGCCTGCCCTGGAGGTGGGGCTGGCACAGCATGTGGTGCCGGGGATCAAACCACGGTCCCTGAAGCCGCCCAAGCTTTCCCAAGCAGGCGCTTTAGACCACTGAACCATCCCGCCGGGCCCCACACCTGAATTCTTAAAGGTGCCTCCTGGGCTGCGGGAATCGGTTCCAGCCAGCAGGAAGCTCCACCATGTCTTGCAGCCCGATGCCTCTCCTTCCCTAGACATTTTCCTGGAAGAACAACAGCCTTAGTTAACAGAACGGAAAGACAGGCTTCAGATCCCTGCACCAGACACTGCTTTTTATTGCAAGGGACAGAAGCCCAGCCTAAGGTTTAAGCCCTTCTTAGCTGGAAAGGGCAGCAGCACAGCTCCAGGCGCGGCTGCGTTGGCAGTGCCGAGCAGGCTGCCCTCTCTCGCTACCTCAGCCAGTTTTCATTCTTCAGTGTTTACTTCTCAAGTAGTAGCAGTGGTGCCAGGTCCCTGGTCCCCAGCCCACCATCCAAGTGGGCTGAAAGTCTTTGGCCTCATCAGGTGTTGTGCCCGCCACAGGTCCAATCACTGCCACTGGGGAGGGAGCACCCTGCTTATCCAGGCTTGGGTCACATGCCACCCATGGGGACCCACCACAGATGCCTACTACCCCCAGGCCATGACAGTTGCCATGGTGTGGAATTCCTGGGGAGTGGAGTGGATCAGGAGATCATAGTGGAAGTGTCTGATGGTCACAGGGCCAGCAAGGAAGGATTTGTTGGGAGAGAGGTTAAAGCTGCTGGATAAGCTGGGTGCAGTGGGGCACACCTGTGGGCCTGGTACTTGGGAGGCTGAGGCAAGGGAATCACCAGCAGTTCGAGGCCAGCCTGGGCTACATAGTGAGTTCAAAGTTAGCCTGGGCTGCATAGGAAGACCTAGCTCATCAAAACCTGAAACAAAGTTATTCGTACCTTGTCTCTCAGTCCCCAGCAAGGGTAATCACGGATGGATGTCAAGTGTTTCCTACTCCCATGTCTCTCCCGACCCGTAAGAATATTGCAAGACGAGGAGGGGAGACTGAGCTCAGAGAGGGCAATAGCAGGTGCGAGGTCACCCAGCAAGGCAGGACTCAAAGCCAGGCCTGACCCCAAGCCCTCAGCTCACCACTTCTGAAACCGCACCGGGCTTCCAAAGAGCTGTTCTAGGGGGTGGCTGGGAGACCAAAGAAACCTGCTGCTCCCTGAGTGCTGCTGGAGTGACCTGAGGTGTGGTCCTCAGGCCTGTGGGCCCGGGAGAGGGCAGGAGGGAGGACACAATTGGCCCAAGACCAGGGAGGATGCAGGAGAGGCTGCGTCTTGCCAATGAAATATTCATGGTGGTTATTGAATCAAGTTTTATTGGAATAAAAATATACTTGCTGAATACATTTATTTTCCTTGGCTCCTTTCAACCCCTTCCCTCCCTGGATGATTTGATTTGGGGGCCAGGGAAGGTGTTTTCTTCCCCTCAAGAAAACTGTACTTGGATTAGCAGAAGGAAATTGTCAGAATGGGTGTGTGAGGAGGGGCCAGAGCTGGGCAGAGGGGAGGCTACTTGGGGTCCCCTAGGCCAGTGAGGCTCAGTGTCCCAGGCTGCTCTCTTACCTCCTCTCTCCCCTGGCTTCTTGTCTTAGGTTTTGAGACAGGGTCTCATTAGGTAGCCCAGGCTGGCCCCGCTTGCCTCGGCCTCCTGAGTGCTGGGGTTATAGGCATGCATGCCACAGCACCTGACTCTTCTTCCTCAGCTGCTTAGGAGGGGCCAGACCTTGCCCTGCCCTGCCCTGCCCTGCCCTCCATGTGCAGGCGGCTCTGCCCTCTGCTTTGTGCCCATGCTTCGCACATTGTTATTTCTGGACTTAGCACAAGGTAACTCTCGCCATTGCTCCAGCTCACTGCTTTGGGGGTGCAGAACCACAGGGCTCTCTGAGGCACACTTGCCCCATGGGTGGCTTCTGGTCCCAGGTTTGTTCAGCTGTGGTGTCTGTGGGTGCTGCCTATGGACACCCCGGGATCTCTCTGAGCTCACACTTGGACGGACACACACACACACACACACACACACTGCTGGCCTCTCTGCATCACGCATGGCCTGGCTGTTGGCTGACTCGCCCTGTGTCGGCTGGCACCTGGCACCCTTGGGACACACACTGCTCTGCACCCACTCACCCACATCACCCCCAGGTAGCTGGGAGGCTCTGCTTGTCCCACAGGGAGCCGGCTTGACACCAGGAGGTGGAGCCTAGGTGGGGCAAGCTGCAGAGCATGGCAGGGGCTCCCCCACTGGCCGCTACCCCAGGGTACGGCTTCCCTGATGCCTGTCCACTCTGAACCACACCATCACACAGCCTACACCAGAACCCCGCCCTCCACCGGACTCCAATCTTCCCCCCTGAAACCTTCACCTCTGCACATCTCCCCCAGTCTCCCTCCATCTTTCTGGCTGTGACCCACCCTTGCTCATCTGGAAAACGGGCACAAGAGCCCCACATAGGGACTAAGGATGAAGCAGGCTTGGTCTGCAGGAAATGCCTAGGAAATGGGAGCGACCGTTGTCACTGTCATCTGAGCCCCCAGGGGCTCCAGGTGTGCAGTGGAGTGGTAAGGAGGCTGCATCAGGCCGTCTGCAGCTGCCAAGCCGATAGCTGCTGTCTGTCTGTCTGCAGATGACAGCTCCATCGCAGTCTCTGCACCAGGCAGCGAGCCCCCCTGCTTCTTATGATAATTTAATTGATCGAGCTCTCTCAGCTTAACTCGGGAAGGGAAGGAAAAAATAATAACCGCCACCGTCCAGCATCCCTGTAATTAGGAGGCTTGGGTCTGCCCCGAATCAGGTGACCACGCATGAATCAGACACAGCTGCAGTTGCCTGTGCTGGTGTCAGAGGGGACAGACATCCGCCCCTGCCTGAGCAGGGCCACCTTGGGGACAACTTCCTGTCTCCATAGGCAGCCCTTTTCCCATTCACAGGGAGCAGATAATTAAGCCAGAGTAATGAAGACTCATTCATTGGTAATTCCTGCAGTGCTGAAATGAATTTACATTCCAATGCAAGGGGGAGGGGGGAATGAGGGAATTAAAATTTTGAAAATAAATAAAAACCTTAAATACTTGTATAGAGCTGACTGTTGGAGACAGCCTTCTAAGCCCTTTACACATAATAACTCATTTAAACTTGTCGTTTTGAAGGTGATATTTGGCTGTCAGCTTGGATTTGTAGCTAGAAGCTTTGTGAAAGAAGGCAGTTTGGATCAGACACAATTTGTCAATGTTGCAGGTTGTCAAGGGCGTTGCTAAGAGGAGTCCCTGTGTTTGAATGCTGTTTAACTCTTTGCTTCCAGTGGAGAAAAACTGGATGATTGAAAGGATTTTTTTTTTTTTTTCAACAGAAGGACAAATTGTTTTTCTGCCATAACTGGCAAATTCAGGGCTATGATTTTGATCTCAGATGAAATTCTTTGACCTGTCGGTGAGGCTGCTACCTGTCGCCCCCTGGTGGCAAGGTATATGTATTGTAGGAGAAGTACTCAGCATTTCTAGTTGATTATTGAAAAAACACACATGCGCAGAGGGAGGAATACAGTAGAACTGACACAAGATTGGCCATATGCTCATGACAATGAGAGAGAAGTGAGATGAGGATTTTTATTTTATTTTTACACTGCAATGGTTTTTTGGTTTGGTTTGTTTGTCTTTTTGAGACAGGATCTCACTATGCAGTTCAGCCTGGCCTTGAGCTCACTTTTGTAGCCCAGAATGGTCTCAAACTCACACTGATCCTCCTACCTCAGCCTCCCAAGTGCTGGGATTGCAGGCATGCACCACCACGCCCAGCTACAAGGGTTTTTAGAGGATTTGTTTTTTCTCTGCGGGACTGGGGTTTGAACTCACAACCTTGGACTTGCCAGGCAGGCACTTGTGCCACATAGCTATCTTCCTGGCCTCCAGGGATTTTAAATAGAAGGAAAAATTGTTCTGTATCTAACACCCAAATTCCTTGCCTTGTCCCATTCTATGGTTTGATGCCTAGCAATGTAGAAGGACCTCTTTCCTCTCACAAAGGTGGGTTCTTCTACCAGCCACCCAGGTGGGCAGGCTCTGCAGAAGCTTCTAGAATCCACCTACAGAAGCTGAAGGAAAGATGCTGTGAGGATGAGCAGAGGTTCAGGACAGAAAAAAGGCAGAATCTTCCCATCATGCTCTGAGACTGAAGCCTGGGAACCACCCTGTGGTCCTGGGGCTTCAAGCTTGGCACCTCACCGTGGCAGGCATAGGCTCCCATTTGGCAAAGAAATCGGTTTGACTGCCTGCTGCAGATTGCCTTCAAGGTTTCTCAGCGTTATGGCTCATGTCTAGTGGTCCTCTCAAAGCCTCATGCAGTCATGAGGTTGGGACCTCTAGAGTTTGAGACTTGATTCATGATCCCTAAGATTATGTGTTTTAGTACTGATCTGGAGTTTGAGGCTTGCTCCATGACCCCCGGGATTGTGTTTTAGTACTGATGGAATTATGGGTCTAAGTACTTCTGGGATTATGGATGTAGCCTAAGGCAGAGAGCCTGAATGTAAGATAGAGACAGAGAGACTCGAGCGGCTGTTGTTCTCTGCTCCCCTGGTTATTCCGTTGCCTCTGTTGCTACTGTTGCTGTTCCTCTGCCATGTGCCTCTCTGCCTTGGAGCCAGCTGAGTATAGACTGGAACCTCCAGTAACTGTGAGCTAAATAAACCTTTCCTTCCTTCATTTTGGGTATCTGGTATTTGTCCCAGCAACAAGAAGAGTAACTAACACTCAGGCATTCAGATGTGTGTCAGTAGGTCTTCTGTTTGAGGTATTTGAGATTTTCTTTCCTTTGAGGACAGGATGTGGTTGAGGTAGGGTCTCACTATGTAGCCCAGTCTGGCCTTGAACTCACTATGTAGCCCAGCCTGACTTCCAACCCACAGAGCTCCTCCTGCCTCAGCCTCCCAAGTGCTGGGATTACTGGCTTATACCCCCAACACTTGGCCATATTTTGGAGCTTTCTATGCAGGTTTTCTGGGGTAGGTTGCTTATCCCCTTTACACGGATAGGAAGCTGAGACCCAGCTGGTATGATATTGTTTCTCTGACTCTCTTCCCCACTAGCATGTGATTTTTCTTGACCCAATGGCTATGTTTTATGTTTCATTTTACTTCTCTCACTCTAGAAATAGTAACTGTTGAATGATCGGTTGAATTGATGGTGGACTATTCAGTAAGAAGGTATGACATATTCTGCCCGGGTGGCTAATAGACGGTACAGTTTGGCTTCAAGTCCAGCCCAGAGGTACCTTCTGTAGTGTTCCAGCACCCAGTGGCCCTCACCTTCCTCAACTTCATGGAGTTTCACAACTGCAAAGTGAAGTCCAGTGGGCTCAGGACCACTGCCAGGGCGACTCACCCAGAAGTCATAGGCTGAGGAGAGAACAGCGGACCTGTGTGTGCAGAGCCCGCTGTGTGGCGCTGGATCCACAGACAACCATCCAGTGTGTCCTGCCGCTGCCTCTGTCTAGCTCAAGAGAGCTGAAGGTGCATGATTCCTCTTTGCTCTGTGTTCTGCTCCTTCGTGTTGAGAGCTGGCAATTGATGTGGCGATAGTATTTACACCATGGAAATACTCCAGTGCTACAAATAAGGGCTGCCTGTATCTTAATAGCTGCTGGTTGGCCATTTCCCCACATACCAGTTACCAGATTGCAGCTGGTGACAGGAAGCTTCTAGTAACTTCTACTGGATTCTAGAAGCTTCCACCAGCTCGAATGTCTAGTCACTTTTAGCGTGGCTCCCTGTGGTTATTTTCCCCATCATTTACCTCCTGCCAGTTGCCACAGGTTGTGATAGGCAGTGTGGTGCCAACAGGAAGCCCCTGAAGATGAGAAAGGAGAACAGCTGCTCTAATTCCCTGCCCCTCCTGGAAACTGGCATCTCCGTGCAGGGTGCTGGTGCAGCAGGCTTGTTGTGTGGTGTGTGGGTGGGGGGATCGAGTGTTCTCTGCCCTTGGGAGGTCCCTCCCTGGGGTGTTTGGGGACTGATATGCCACGCTCCTTCTTGCCGCTGGCATGCCCAGGGCATCTCCAGACAGTTCGTAGCGTGTCTCTACCTACCTCCTGGATTCATCCTTATAAGTAAACTTTGCAGGTTTTTCTGGCAGGGATTCCAGAGCAAACTTTGCGTGGAAGTGGAGTAATGGAAACGAGGTGGTAGTCTCACATCCTCAAAGCCAGTTTAGCCCCAGGAAAGAGATGGGCTTCAGCCCACAAGGCAGTGGTGCTGTTGCTCAGGTACTAACTCGTGTCGCCGAAGATCCGGGTCCCCCTGCGGCCTGTGACTACGACCTTACTTGGAAAGAGTCTTAGCAGATGCAGCCTGGCTAGTGTGAGATCGCAGGGACACCGAGGCCAGGCTGCCCACAGTCGCCTACTGCGGGTGCTGCCCCCCAGCCCCTCCCTGGTCTCAGTCACTTGCATCTGGACCATGGCAGTAGCTTCCTAATATTGTCTGCCGTTGCTCGGGCTTCTTCCCACCCAACCTCTCCTAATCAGATTTCCTCGGGCCACCAACCTGGCTGGAACCTCCTCCCCAGAAAGTCGGCTGCCACTCTGGCTACCTGAGAGGAAGTTCCGATTCTCCTGCTGAGAGCCACAAGTCCCCGCGATGTGGCCCCAGCCACTCTCTGGCTCTGTCCCTTTGTGCCCCTCTCTACTCACTGAGCCAGCCTGTGTCCAACTGAACAACCGTCATTCACTATATTACTACGGCATGACGCATATCCCACGCAGTGTCCCCAAGCGGGCATCCTTGCCATCTCTGTCTTCCTCTTGCTAAGGAGACGCGCTGGGCCTTAGAGGAAGAGCCCAGCACCAAACCTTCTTTGCTGTAGGAGTATGGCACGCTGTTCCCGCTCCAAGCCTCAGTTTCTCCTGCAGCTATTGCTCCCAGAGCCACAGAAATTAGACTAGACAACACTGGTTCAGTGGGAGGAGCACAGCCACTGCCGAGCGGTGACCCAAGGGCTGTCTTTGGCCAGACCCAGCGAGCTGTCAATGCAGCTGTAGCAAAGCCTTGTCTGTGCCAGGCCCGGCCGGGGTCTGTCGCTATCTCTGCTTCCTCGGGAAGCCACAGCTCCTAGGCACAGGGCTGCCTCCCAGTAGCCTTGGTGACCGTGGCTGCTGGATGGAGGCGGTGGAGGGCCGGGGCCTGCGGGCCCAGGTTAGGGCTCCTGGCACCAGGGAGATGACAGCTGCATCTGCCCAATGTGTGTTTTCTTATTTGTTCCCAGCAGGAAATCGATGATGTCAGAAACTGTGGGATAACTCTGCAGCCCCAATCGATGAACCCTGATTAATTCAGTCATGGCTGTTGGGTAAATTTGCTGCATCATAATTAGAATTATTAATTAAAAATAGGGAATCAATTGACACAAATTAAGCAATTGAGGAGTCAGTGGGGCCGCTTTAATTTTGCCAGGGCAGGTGTTTCGGGACAGATGCTGCCAATGCTTTGGAGCTTGCACCCCATGTGACCTCTGGGCTCCCCCACCCTGAGAGCCCCTGGGCCCTGCTGCAGGTGGGGTGGGGCGGACAGGGAGAGAGCTAGCTCCCAGGCCTCAGAATGCCACAATGGGAAGCCCCTGGCGGCATCTCCAGCACCATTTTTTTCTTATTGTTTGGTCTTTCTTGCTCTGCAGTTCAGGCTGGCTTTGAGCTCACTTTGTAGCTCAGGCTGGTCTCGAACTTACAATGATCCTCCTGCCTCAGCCTCCCAAGTGCTGGGGTTGCAGGTGTACATCATCACACAAGGCTACCCTTATTTGTAATTAGGAAAAAGTAAGACTTTTAAGAGCAAAGAACCTTTATTTCTACTCATTATTTCACCTTCTCTATCCCAAGCATATATTACTTAGCATTATGGTGGCTGTGTGTCATATCCGACACTGTCCTTTTTTCTCTAAACGTCACCACGTGGTCACTCATGTGCCACATAATTTTATTTTATTTTTTTAGTGGGTGCATAAAATTCTCTGGATATGCCATAATCTGCCTAACCAGCTTCCTCATACTGGCCATTTAAGTCGATCAATAATAATAATAATAATAATAATAATAATAATAGCTGCATTCGGCAGATGTGGTAGCACATACCTGTAATCCCAGCCCTTAGGAGGCTGAGACAGGAACATGCCCATCAGTTCAAGCCCAGCCTGGGCTACATAGTGGCTTCAAGCCAGGCTGCGCTACACAGCGAGACCCCATCTCAGTCCCCTTCTAAATAATAATAGCTAATTTACAGGGCGAGGTCCCTTGTCGCTGCATGCACCGTGGGCTGTACATGCTTTGACCCTTCTAGTGTTCTCGGCTCGTGTGACACAGGTGCCATTAGCCTCCTCAGATGGGGAAATGAAATTGAGGCCCACAGGCTGATGGTGACAGCCCTGAGTGTCCCAGCCTGGGCCACAGAAGGCTTGTCACAGGGGCCACGTAGGAATGCCAGGGTCCTTGAGAACCTGACGTCCTGCTCTGGCTTCTCCATATCCACATGAACAGGTGCCTCGGCCTCACCCTCGGCACAGTGGCCCCCTCCTCTGCACCCCTCCCCGCTTCTCACTTCCTCGGGGTTTCCCGAGAGACCATGGTAGCCTCCTGTGGGCACAGCAGCTGCCAAGGACATCTGTCCTCAGCTGAGTGGGAGGCCCTGGAGGGATGGAGCTGCTCCTCATCTGCGACTGCCTTGCTGGACGCCCCGGGTGTCATGCCCGTGTCATGCTGGCCAGTGTAGCTGCCACATGGAGAGCCTCTGTGGCCCTGAGCACTGTGACTGGGGGCCCTCTCCCTTTGCCTGCTGTCCCTGTGCACTCCACACCCGACGGGTGCCCCAGCCCCCTCCCAATGCAGACCTTGTGGCTGTCCCCTCCAGAGTGCCTTTCTTCTCCACCTTCCTCCCCCTGAGCTACGTGGCACAGGCCGTTTAGGAGAGTTAGCCCCTCCCCTGGCTGTGGGCCATGCGAGACCTCAGTGGGTCATGGTGCTGGAACCCCTCTCCCCTGCCCCATGTAAGAAGGCATCTGGGGCTGGGGAGATAGCTCAGCAGTGTAAGCACCTGCTTGACAAGCACAAGGACCTGGGTTCAGTGTCTGACGTCATGCACTGTGCCAGCCCCAGAACCTTGGGCATACCATGCCGGCCCTAAAACTGGGCATGTTGGTGCGTGCCTGTAATGCCAGCACTGGAGAGGCTGGGACAAGAAGATCACTATGAGTCTGAGCTGCGTAGCAAGACCCTGCATCAAATTCAATAAATAAATAAGAAAACATTTGCTCATGCAAGTGATAGACCAAACAATTATAGCCTCACAGCCTGTACACCTGGGGATGGGGTGCTTGGTTTTGCCACTTTGGGGTTTGTGGTGTGACAGAAATCAAACCCAGAGAGCTACATCCTCAGCCCATTTTATTTTTTGAGAGTCTTGCTAAATTGCCCAGGTAGGACTTGAACCTGTGATCCTGCTGCCTCAGCTTCCTTTCATACTGGAGATGCTTGTGTTATTTAGTATAAGAAATAAATTATTCACCAGCTCAGCACTCCTTGCTAATAAGTGGCTCGTGACAGGCCCTACCCTGTGTCGCATTAGCTGGTTTTTCATGTGTAATGTCATATGTAAAATTCACAGGCTATTCTACACCAGTATCAAGTTATTTTCTAAAATAGCCGAAGCTTTAGACAAAGATGTTCAAGGCTAATCTCTGTCCCCCTTTTCCCTTCTGCTTAGAAAATCCAATATGACCAGTGACGTGACCACCAGACTCTGCTTAGCAGGTTCACTTAAGCTTTTGAAATGTCCACATCTGTCCCAATAGGTCCCTGGTCTGGGGCAGATACCCCCAGCTCTCCTGGCCACAGCCCCCATCACAGGGCCCCCTTTCGTTCCACCCCAAAATCTGCATTCCCTGGTCCCTAAGAAAGGGCCCTCCAGGGCATGGTCTTCTCAGAGTGAGGTGCCCGGTCCCTGATGACTCAGAAAGTATTGCTGAGGGACCGGTTGCCCCTCTGCTGGTAATTTACCACATTTGCGTGCTGTGAGAAAGTTAGTTTGGAGTGTTCTCCTACCAACTTAATTACCACCAGCCTCCTTCTGAAGAGCACTCTAGCTAGTGGAATATTAATCTCCAATTCAAAGAGTCCCTAGGCGCAGATTGCAGGATCTCGCAGGCACAAGTAATTAAGACCACGAGGAAGCTGACTCCAAAGAACCAGGGCTTCTCTCCAGAAGGCGAAAGCGCCTGGCTCCTGCGAACTCTGGGCCATCGTGCTGCCCTTCCCATCAGCCTGTGGGCTCAAGTGAGGCTAAGACAGGAAGCCAGTTCTGTCTGATCTTTCAGGATAGCCACAGGGGCAGGTGGGCGGGCTGGAGTCCAGAAACCTGGTGAAGACCCTTGTAACTCTCTGTCCATGGAAAAGTCACTGTCCCTCTCTGGGCAAGCACATCATCATCTATAAAAGAAGAGTGCTAGAGTAGAACCACACACACATGCACATGCGCGCACGTGTGTGTGTGTGTGTGTGTGTGTGTGCATGTGGGGGGGGGGGTTACTGACCCAGCACCTAGCACAGGACTCAATGGATGAAAAATTGGTTGTTCTCTACGAGTGCTCTGAAAAAGCTTGAAAGCAGGCAGGAGCCGGGGACCCCTTCCTCTTCCAATGGAACATTCCTGCTTCTATCCTACATTTAGGGTTTTGTAAAAAACCTAAATGGATCAATCGATGTTCATATCCATCCCTCCCTACCTCCATCCATCCCCCGCTAGCTGCAGTGATGTATGTGGTTTCTGTCATCTCTATGCTATCAGAGTATGCGTGTCACCTGTATCGCCTCTGGGCTCTTGTCTGCATGGTAGACAAGACTTCCTTCTCCCACGCATCATCTTTGGGAGTGGCGGGAAGAGGTACTGCACAAGAGGGCTGAGGGCTTGAGACCCACGTGTGGCTCCCTGCCCTCAGGGACCTCCTCTGCTGTGTTTGTTCCTTTCCAACTCCCAAACTCTGCCCACTCCCATCCCCCACACCACCGCCACTGCTAAATTGAAGGGACCTTGTTGTGAGCCAGGCCTGGTGGCACAGCCTGTCATCTTAGCGTCTGGGAGACTGAGGGAGGAGGATCACTGCGAGTTCAAGGACAGCCTGGGCTATCTAATGAGAACTTGTCTCAAAGCAAACAAAATAATTTAGTTGGGACGATATGAAGGGAGAGCGCCCTGCGCCATCACTTAGTCTCTGTTTACTTTAGCAAAGGCCCTTGGAAGCTATTCAGTGTTTTCTCGATGAGACCACAGCGGAGAATCAACATATTGGATTAAGGGGAAATCGTTCAACTGGCCCCTGAAATGTCCTACAAAGTGCGTGCACATGTGTGTATGTGTGTACCTGTGTGTGTGTGTGTGTGTGTGTGTGTGTGTGAGAGAGAGAGAGAGAGAGAGAGAGAGAGAGAGAGAGAGAGAGAGAGACCTTATTTCCCAGAAGTTGTCTCTGCTGTATGCTTGGCTACTATTTGAGGCTAAATTGTGCATGAATATCATGCTGACAGTGGTGCGTGTCAACACTGCTGACATCCTAGGTGGCGGCAGCAGGACCTGCGACCCGCAGGCCTTCCTGAGGCCGAACACTCAGTGCTGGCCCCGTTGACCCCTTAGCTCCACACAGGTCCGAAGAGTGCCACCGAGTTCAGACTGCTGAGATCCACTCAGCCAAGAGGAAGAATTCAAACCTGGCTGAGCCCAACGGTGTGGCAGCCGGGGCTGGCAACGCAGCCCTTGGCCGGCTCCTCGCAGAGATGCCGGGGGAACACATGCACGTCAGCCTTGGCATGAGGCCTCTGCGTCACTCAGCCTCGCCCCTGAATGACTCCTCCGGGATGGGGGCAGGAGCTGTTTGTTTTCTAGGCTGCATCAGTGGTGTAGTGTCCTCTGCTTCCCAGGGAGAGCACCCCGTTGTGTGTCCGCATGGGCCCAGGTGGCAGGAGAGACTTGTCCTCTCTCTGCGCTCACTGCTCTGGTCTTTAGAAAGAGCTTTTCCCTACCAGTTATTTAATGTCACTGAGATATCTTATTCCTGGGACATAGACTGGTACAAAAGGCAGAATGACAACAGCGATTAATTTTCCTGTCAGAGACAGCAGCTGCAGAGAGAGCTCCAGGCCAGAACCAGGGAGCTCAATAAAACACTGAGATTTCAAGTTCGCGGCCTTGGAGCCCCCAGAATCTCTGGGTGTACCATAGAGGAGTCACCCCACCTCTGGGCTCGGCCAAACATGAAGAGGGGGAAGGAAGGACTCCTCTCCATCCCTTCCAGTCAGAGATGAAAGAGGCAGAGCAGTATTCTCTGCCCCTCCTTTCTGCCCCTGGAGAGCTCGGGCCAGCTTGCTTTAGCTCTGTAGGCTTGGACACCTGGTAGGGAAGAGCCTAGAGTGCAGAGTAGAGCTGGCAGGGGCCAAGCTCTACCTTGCTAGTCCAGGTCATATGAGGCATATGGGATCCTGCAGCAGGGACTAGAGCTCAGAATGTGAAATACCTATTGTACAAACCCACAGGCTATCTACCAAGCACCCTACCCCCACCCCTTTTGAGACAGGGTCTCACTGTGTAATCTAGGCTGGCCTCAAACTCACAGTGACCCTCCTACCTGAGCCTCCCCCCATGCTGGGATTATAGGCATATGCCACCCTGCCTGGTTGTGTATCCATTTCCTACCAGGATGCTACGAAGTAAAGACACCGCCCAGGTCACACAGTTGCGCTTGAGTCCAGCTGCTCTCTACAGTGTGAACTGGAAGTGGCCGATCTAAGACCAAGCATGGGCCCCGACACTCTGCCTGCCAGCTTTATCTGCCTCAGGCAGGCCCCATGCCCCACACCTAGCTCAACAAGGACCGTGACCAACACCACGCCATCCTTCCCGTTTAGAGATGCCTCACCGCCACTTCCACTCTCAAAGCCAGTGATGCTTGCAAATGTCACCAGGCACCATCTGTAAAGGTTTTCATTTCTCCACAGGGAAGCCAACTGGACAGTGTTTCTGAAAAACATTCTCTCAGCTTAACTCAGCCCCACACACGACACCTCCATTTCACCCCATCCTGGGAGACCAGTGTGCTTCATATTTACTGGAGCAGAAATCATAATCGTATTACCAGTGAATAATTCGACTGTACTTCAGTATCTTGCAAGCGTGTCTCCAGGCATTCACTTACAGATGAAATGAAATGATCTGCTCTTGGCAGGTGAAGAAGGGTCAGGGCTCACAGTAGGGAAGGGCTTGGCTCTCGGTCCTGCAGCTCGGTGGCAGCTGAGCTAGCACCCCATCCCGGGTGCTGCGTCTGTGTTTCTCAGGCTGACAATGACCAAGGCAATGACCAAGCAGAGGTGGTAGAAGTTTCAGGAAATCAAATGCCAGTAGCCCCTCTAAAAAGCATTTCTTGGCTGTCACTTAGATCATCAGAATTTTCTGGAAATCAGAGCATCAGTTTTTAACCTTGAAGAGCAGTGGTTCTCAACCTTTCTAATGCCATGACCCTGCGATACAGTTCCTCAGGTTGCAGTGACCCCAAACCAAAAAAATAATTTTGGTGGCTACTTCTTCTTCTTCTTTTTTTTTTTTAAAGGATTTTTAATTTTATTTTATTTTTGTCTTGTTTCAGAACCTTTGTTTGTTTATTCACTCATTTTTATGGCTGGCTCAGCCCAACCTGAGGGCAGGGCTGGCACAGCATGTGGTGCCGGGGATCAAACCGAGGTCCCTGAAGCTGCCCAAGCTTTCCCAAGCAGGTGCTTTAGACCACTGAGCCATCCCGCCGGGTCCGGTGGCTACTTCAGAACTGTAATTCCAAATAAATAACATTTCCCAGTGGCTTTAGGTGACCCCTGTGTGTTGGTTGTTTGACCCCCGCCAGGGTCGCGACACACAGGTCGAGAACCACTGTTGTAGAGGGACATGAATGGAATGAAAGCAAGGCTTTCTGTGGTCAGTGTTCAGGAGTTTGCTGGTGTAGCGTTCAGCACCAGGGACAGCGCCCCACCACCCCACGGGGAGAAGGAACCTGGGCCGGGGATCCAGCAGCAGTGGAGGACTGTCAGGGTCTGCTTAGGTCACAGAATCCATCCTGCACTCACTGCTTCCGCAGTATGCAGCGCCATCTGGTCCCTGCTTCAATACCTCCTGTGATGGGGACCTTACTACCCTGAACATTCAAACCATGCAGGCTTTGCCTTTAGAGTTAGTGGCTATTTATTTCAAGCGGGAAGCCAGGGGAAATGGTTACTGCTGAGAAGAGGTCCGCTACATTCTTTTAAAACTTATGAAATAGCAAAGATAGAAGCAATGATATGGGGGAAAACACCGCACCCACCATGCAGATCAAACAAATATTCACATTCACTGTGTTTGCTCTAGATCCTTTCTAAGGGAAATGTTTACAAAACTATTTGAAGTCCCCTCTGTGCCCCTTTGTACCTCTTTCTTCCCTGGGGGGGTCAACTGTTGGGCCCTGCCAGGGCCAGAAGTATTTCTTTTTTTTTTTTTTTAAGTTTTATTTATTGTATTTTTAAAATTTTATTTATTTTTTTTTCTTGTTTCAGAACCTTTGTTTGTTTATTCACTCATTTTTATGGCCGGCTCAGCTCACCCCGAGGGCAGGGCTGGCGCAGCATGTGGTGCTGGGGATCGAACCGCGGTCCCTGAAGCTGCCCAAGCGTTCCCAAGCAGGCGCTTTAGACCACTGAGCCATCCCGCCGGCCCCTGGGGCCAGAAGTGTTTCTAACGAGCCCCTTTCCCAAGCCCTCACTTCACAGAAAAGGAAGCCAAGGCCCAGAGGGAGGACTTGACTAGAGTCTCAGTAGCGCTTGCAGGCTCTTCTGCGGCCGCTGCCTTATCCTTAATTGCATCCCGGCTCCTGGCACGGGCAGTGTGTGGATTAGCATGGCTTTCGCCGGTCTTCCAGTTGCTCATTGGCCTTCGTAGCTGCCCAGTCACTCCGTGCTGCCCACGGAGGTCCTAGCAGGGCCATGCTTTCGCTTACCCACTTACTGCATGAGAAGAGCACCATAGCCAGTATCACTGAAGGGTGAGGGTACTCAGAAGGACTTCCCCGGTGGAGAGTGAGTAGCAGAGGCCTGAGGAGCAGGGCTCTGGGTGGGTGGAAGGGTGAGGGGGGAGTGTTAGGCTCCTAGGCCTGGGGACTTGAGCCTGTCACCATGGAGCTGTGAGGGGCTCTGGACAGGGCAGTGAACACACCGGGTTGGTCACTGGGACACATCGTTCTAGAAGTGAGGCAGAGGTGGACAGGAGAGCAGGCCGGAAGTGAGGCTGTTGTCGGAAGGGAGTCTCAGCCGTCCGGAGCCACGTGCAGTGCCCCTTCCCCTGGTGCTGTTGGGTCATGGGGAAGATTCCAGAAATTCTCAGGTCCTGATGGCTTAGCCTGGGCCGGTGTCACTTCTCCATGTCCCCTTCGCTCCCAGGGGTAGAAAACTTGTGTCCGTGGAAGCACAGACCTGTACGCCAGCACTCAGGGGGCTGAAGCGGGAGGATCTCCGTGAACTCCAGGCCAGTGTGGGCTACCTAGTGGAGCCCTCCGCACCAAAATGGGGAATGAGAAGAGGGGAGTTTGTTTCCATGGGACTTGTGAAGAACAAAGGGAAAGCGCTCACTGTACCAGTCCCACCCGTCAGGAAGGGCAGCACCGGAGGCCTCACCGGATACTCTGTCCTGGCTCGGCCCAAGCTCAGCTCGGATGGCGTAGCGCCATCAACCTCAGTTCCTCCAGAGGCCCCTGGTTGGTCCCATGGCCTCAAGGAAAACCGCTTTTGATTCTAGGTCTCCGCTTCTTCCCCTTAGTTAGTAAGCCGGGCTAGCTAATCGCTAAGGTGTCCCTGGCTCTGACCCCCTCATGCTTCACTTCGCCCTGCCAGCATCTCCTACAGAACTCTGAGCCCTGAGGTCCCAAATAGCCTACCTCAGGGCTCTCTGTCTGTGGTCGTAGCTGCTGCCATTAGCATCGCGTTTACTCCACATGTGACACGCGTGCGATCCCATGTCCTTAGACAACACCAGGTAGGGACTGCTGGTGTATTTTACATGTGGGGAAACTGAGGCACAGAAAGCTTTTTTTTTTTGTCTAACTTGCCCAAGGTCACTGCAGAAGCAGCACTGGTCTTTCACAGTTTCTGCTTCGAACTCTCGCACCTGAAAGCTCCAGGTTCATGCCAGACTCCCCTACTGTGTCTCCCCAGCTCTCCAGGACAGGGCAACTTGCCAGGGGCTCCCCAGGAGGCTCTGTGAGGAGGAGGCCACCTCCTAATTGTTTGCTCACTATAATAAGCAGTGTCTCCCCTGATCTCTCCGAGCGATGACGGGGAGGCTACTAGCACCAGCTGCAGCATTGCTCCGCCTGCGGTCCTTCTGAGCCCCCAGCTGGCGATGGCTGAGCTCGGAGCTCCTCGGGAGACAGAAGCCTGCATCCCTGCCCCTTCAGATGCAGGCCACACAACCCTCTAACCACATGCTTCTCCATCAAGTGGCAAAGACTCAGGTCGCCACCAGCTGGCTTTCAGGGCCCGTTCTGCTCTCCCACACCCCAGGGTGCAGTTGACTTCCAGTTAGGCACCTCGCCTCCCCCAGGGCCCTGCAGGCCCTGATCTGGGACAGGAGAAGCCTGCAGAGCTCCCAGCCTGGGTTCAAAGGCAACCTGACTACGCCCCCAGTTACCCTGGCTCCCTTCACACCAGGCCCAGTTTCCTTTGAAAGTGGAATCCTTTAAAAGGGAGAGGAAAGGAAACCCCACACGTGGGGAAGGCCACTGCCGCTGCAGTCCATCAGGATCCGACACTGGTTCCCAGGGCCGTGAGCTGCTGCTCCAGCTGTCTCCCGCCCTGCCCTGGTCCTCCTATCAGAGCCTCCAGGGAAACCACAGAGAGGGGGCATGAGAGAGGGAGATGGGTGGGCAGAGGGGGGAGAGGGAGGCAGGCTGGGCTTGGATGGGGAGCAGGTCTGAGTCCGCTGTCCTCGCAGAGGGAGGCTGACCCACAGGACAGCCTTGTGTCCCACATCAAAGGGATCTGCCCCTCCATGGTGACAGCATCCTCTCTTGGCTCTGGAGCTCTGAGGCCCAAGAATGTCCACACTGTGCCAGCTTAAAAGCTGTTCCTTCTTCCTCGGTTTCTAACTCCTGTCTTATGCCCCCCAGCCAGAGTGGCCAGGTACTGGTGTTCAGGATGTGCACTACATAGTGGGCTTTAGTAGAAATGAAATGAAACTTTCGTAGCAGCATGGGTGGGGGTGCCAGCCCTCCCAGCAGGTCCTGAGGAGCTGGGGCCTCTCTCAATCCGCTGTCCCCTACACTCACTGGCACATGGTGCTTGCAGGTTGCTCCCAGTCCCAACTCTTCCTAGACAACCCCAGGTCCCTCCTCCTGTGAGCTGTCTATGCCAAATTTCTGTCCTCAAGCCCAGCTTTCCACCTGGGAGCTTAGGGAACCCAGCTGCTTGCCAGCCAGGCTGCCCTGCCACTCTTTCCTGTGTACCTGGGCTGACTCTGCTTCCACAGGGGCCCAGGCACCCCGGCTCCCACCACACAGTCCCCTGAGCACACAGGGCCATGTCTCTCCTGGCTGCCCCTGCTCCTGGGCTTCTGGTGTGGTCCTGCCTCTGTTCTTGGTCTTGGATGCCTGCCACCCTCAGCCCCTCGGCATCCTGAGGACCTGAGACCTCCCCTGGCCCTCGAATACTTCTCCTGTACAGATTGCTGATGAGTTGTTCTCGAAGCTGAAGGATGCTGATGCAGAGCCCCTGACATACACCAGATGGGGACTGCGTGGTCCTGGGGAGTGGATCTGTCCCTGCAGGGCAGGGACTGCTGATACCCCAAGGACTCGGTGCTCCTCTGGCCACGCCAGAAGGGCCTGAGCCACAGGTGGCTGGGATTGAGCCTGGAGCTGAGCAGATCACAGAGACTGCATCCTTGTGGGGCCAACCCCAGAAACCCAGCTTCAGCTGCACTTGCTCCCTCCTCCCCTGTCCCTTCCCCCTTCACCCCTGCCTCCATCTTCTTGGAATAACCAATCTGCTATAGGGAATCCCAGTGACTGTCCTGATGGGGTTATGGTCAGATGATCACTGTAATGACTTCTCATTATTGGCTCTGGGTTTAAGACTTTTTTTTTTTTTTTTCTGCCACGGTACTGGAGATTGAACCCAGGGGTGCTCTACCATGGAGCTAAACCTGAAGGTCCCCCGCCTTTCTCATGAGATGAGGTCCTGCTGTATAGTTCAGGCTGGCCTTAAACCCACTATGTGGCCCAAGCTGGCCTCAAACTCATGGCAACCCTCCTGCCTCAGCCTCCCAAGTGCTGGGATTACAGATGCATGCCACCACACCCCAACCTTTTCCTTTTTTTTTTATGTTGTATATTGACACAAGGTCTCAGTAAGTTGCCTAGACAGGACTCAAAGTCAGTTTCAATCCTCCTGCTTCAGCCTCCTTCTGTCCTGGGATTAGTGGAGTGTGCCACAGCCATGCTTGGCTGATAATGACGTAAAGATGCTTTTTGAAATTTTGTATTTTCATTACTCCGTGTTTGCAGTGCATAATGAGTTAATCCTGATACAAATTCAGCTACCTGATGAGTCTCAATCGATGACTCCGTTTATTCATCCGTTCACTTCCACAACTCACGACTCTCGACCGTTCTGTCAAATCTGCTGAACAGGCCTCAGAGACTTTATGGCAAGAGCCTAGAGCCCTACTTTGTCCTGAACAAAGCTAGGCCGGAGGCCGGAGGTGGCTCCCTCAAGTCACACAGCTGGTGGGGGACAGAAATGAGATTGGGAGTGGGGACCTGGTGTGCGTGCAGGGAGGGGGTTGTGGGGAGAAGCGGGGCTGCGTCAGGCAGAATAATAGGGGCAGGGGAGGCGCTTCGAAGCCAAGTCCCGAGATCCAAGGGTAAGCCCCAAGCACAGATGCCGTCGACGTCCTGCTTCATGAAGCCACCTGCCGCTGCCGGCTGGGGCCGCAGGCACCAGAGACCCTCGGGGTCATCAGCGCTTCCCCTTCCCCTCCGCGCTGGCTGACGAGTGACAGGGTCGACAGCGAGCTCCGCGGTGGCGCGGGCCTTCCCCTCACCATGCCTGTCCCTGACTCTTGCCTTGCGTCCCCCTGCTGGAATCTAGGCAGGGACTCGCTCTCCTGAAGGGGGCGCTGTGACTTATGAGCTCGCGGCGCGTTTTCAGAGTCCCCTGGGGGCCAGGTGCCCAGCGCTGCTCTGACTCTGTCTATGTCCCTGTGTCCCTGCCTCTTGGTGTCTCTGTTTCTCTCTCACTCTGGAAATAAGCATGCATGACAGCGACTGTACAATATCAGGTAGAATCATGCTATAAGGGGGAAGATAGAGTGCTCCAGGCAACTACAGTGAAAAAGGGCCAGCAAGCCAGGTGTAGTAGCACACCGCTGTAGCTCATCCCTCGGGAGGCTGAGGCAAGAAGACTGCCTGGGGTACAAGGCACCAGAGACCCTTGGGTCTCTGGGCTACAGGATGAGTTCAAGCCTGAGCAGTGTCCAGGCAGAGGCTGAGTGAAGGACCCTGTCTCTCACTGCCTCTCTCTGCTGCTGGACATAATCCCCAGCCCATCCCCGGTGGCTGCACATAGTAGGTGCTCAATGAAGGGTCACTGAATAAGTAGAGGAATAGTGAGCTTTGAAGATCACCCTACCCCCCATGCCACCTCTGCAGCAGGGTGACTGTCCCAGGCATTGTCTTAGCTCATCTGTGAAGACAGGACAGCCACTTGTCACTCCCCCTCAGGACATCAACAGCAGCGATGGATAGCACACCCTCTGATTGGCCCGCCAGGTCAAAAGCTGCTGTCAGAATTCCTCTTCTGCTCAGGCACAAAGGACCATGACATACATAAAAAGACAGACGAACAGGGGACTCCCAACCGTCCTATGACAAGGATGCACAAAGAACAGCATCTCCCTACATTCTGCAGCCTAGACCAGTGCTGGGAAAGTAGTGTCCCTGCTCTGAGTCTCAGTTTATCCATCTGTGCAAGGGGGATTTGGTTACTATGGTGGTGGAAGCGTTAGGGCCTTTGAAGGCCAGGAGTGGTACAGACAGCAGAGTTACTCTGCATAGCAAGTTTCCTTCCCTGTTTAAAGAGTATACTAGCTGCACAAGAATGAAAGCTGTTGGGCTTTGAGCTACCGCCTCAGCTCTTTCATTTTTTGAGACAGGGTCTGGCTAAGTCACTAAGTTGCCTAACCTGGGCCTGATCTTAGGATCCTCCTGCCTCAGCTTCCCAGAGTGCTGGGATTACAGATGTGTGCCATCACACTCAGCTCAAACTTCTGTTTGCTGCATGCATTTTGCATATCCTGTTGATGCCTGTAAAGCAGTGATCACATGGGAAGAAAAACGCAGGGCATCTGCATCGGTCAACAGCATCTGGTGTCCGACGGGTCCTCCTCGGGCCACCTACTGCTGTCTGGGCACAGCTGGCAGGGTCTGTGGCAGCCAGGCAGCCCGCTATCCCATAGGACCTGCCGTACTGCCCAGCACTCTGAACACCATTCTTGGTCGTATCCACTTCCCATCCTCTGGCTCCCGATCTTTCCAGCAACATGGTAGCCTTGGGGAGCCCACAGGATTCCTCAAGGAGAATCACCGCTGTCCGCTCCCCTCACCCTGCTCGGTGCTCTGTGGAGCACTGCCCAGCCACACTACAGGCCAGGCAGGGTGAGAATGAAGAGTAAACATTGCCGGAAAAGAAGGCAACTCTGTCAGCACTGTGCCACCCACGCCGCTGCTTCTGCCGAAGTCCCCTCCCTAGCAGAGCAGGAGCACAGGAGTGGGCTGGGCAGAGCTAGCGCCGCCCTCTGCAGCCCTGGACCCTCCACTTCTCAGCACTGGGCTGTGCTGACCCATCTCCCTCTCCCTGCCCCTCTGCACCCTGCTCCCATCAGGCTGCCTGCCTCATTTCCCACCCATGAAAACCCTGTTTCAGGGCTGGGGAGATAGCCTGGTGGTCTAAACACCTGCCCGGTAAGCACAAGGACCTGAGTTCCATCCCCAATACCACATGCCTGTGCTGGCCCTGAAATCAGGCATGGTGGTGCACACCTGTAATCCCCAGCACTGGGGAGGCTGAGACAAGAGAATCACTACAAGTCTGAACTGTGTAACAGTATCCTCTAATTAATTAATCAATTAATTTTAAAAAATCCTGTCCCTCCTCATAACATGATAACATCGGAGTCTGGTCAACCTGACGTTCACGCCTCCCCATGTCCGGTCTCCTAACTCCGCGTGATAAATGCATACAGGCCCCTCACTCATCCGGCTCTCAGATCTGCTGGTGGCCTCTGGATCTGAGCAGGAATTGGGGACTCATGTGACCACCACCCTGTACCGTGTGTTACCGTGCTTTCCAACGGCCTCAAAGCTGGCCCCGAGGCGAACACTTGCAGGGAGGTGCCGGAGCAGGTTGTGCAGATAGCGGGGCACCCCTCTGCAGAGAGCCCCCTCCTCCAGGGGTTTTGATGGTGAGAGCAGCTGGGAAGGACTCCCTGGCCCAGCCAGGTGGAGGCCAAGGCAGGAAGGAGGAAGGCAAAGAGCCGGAGCACTGCCCTGGCCCGGGCATCTCAATGCCCCTCCAGGCTTCCTTCTTCCCTCCCCAGACCCAGCATGTTCTGCAGTGACAGCGCGCTTATTCCCCGTTTCCTCATCCATATCTCAGACCTACCGTGGGCCTCTCAGCCCCTCACACATCACAGAGACCCAGCAATAGCGTGAACAGTCTAGAGGATGTTCAGGGTCTCACTACAAGATCAGACTCATAGTAATCTGTCTGTTTAGAGCCTCCAAAGAGCTGGGATTACAGGGCTATACTGCTGCACCCAATCTCAGTTGCTGTCTCAGCTCCCCCTGGGGGTGGGGCTGGCATGGCAGGCCCGGGGATCAAACCCCTGGCCCCTGCGCCTGCTTGCAGGTGCTTTAATCTGCTGAGCTATTTGGCCTGCCCATCGCCTCCCAAAGTTGACATGGGAGAAGAGAAAAAGCACTGGGCCACGGGGGCTGGCCAGGTCTGAATCCAGGGCCCCAGCTCGCCGGCTACAGGCCGCCAGAAGGCACTGGCTCAGCTTCGCTGCCCTCTCCTGAGCCCTGGTGGCCAGGTGGGCGTGGGAGGTGACTCGGGCCTGTGTGTTCTGGCGCAGTGTTGCTCTGGCTTGGCCCCGTGTGTCAGCATCTGCAGCCTTTTGGGGTGCGCAACCATGCATGGGTGCAGGGTGCCGCTGACAGCCTCCGTGCCAGGTCAGACCCACAGCAAGGGATTTTCTGTCCCCAACTGTGGCCCAGACCATGGCTGACAAATGCTGATGTCATGATCGACCGCCATGCTCCTGGAGCTCAGTTTTCCCAGCTGGAGAATGGGTGACAGCCCTCCCTCCTATGTTTACCCAGATACTCTCAGTGCAAGGTCTATCTGGGAGCCCAGCTGGTCCCCTGTGAGCGCTCTGGGTCCTGCGTTCCCATTGTGTCCCCACCCCTGGGACACAGGAGGCCCCGGAGATGGCACATCCTCTCCGAGTCTCTCGACATCTAATCTCTCTCGAGATCTAATCATGTGCATAAATAATGCCGTGGAAGTAACCAGGCTAATAAATAGATCACCGCGAGCTAATGATGCTCATTATAATCCTGTGCCATCAGCATCTTCTAGCCTGGGGGCTGTGTCAGGAGATTTGGGTTTTGATGTGCAGCACCTTGGGTTGTTAATATTTAATCCTGGCCATCTACGCGGTGCCAGCATAGGGCTGGGAACGGCCGTCCTGCTTGGAGCCTGGGTAATCATCTCAGAGTTTGTCTTTTCCTGCAAATATAAATGCAGCTCCCACCCCAGCCCCTCTGGCCCGTTTCTCAAGTGGGGACATTTAGCAACATAGTATAGAATCTCACAGTGTTGGCCCTAAGAGAGATCTCAGCATTTACTTCACAGGGTTTCTGAATGGGGATGCATGGGAGTTTGGGGGACCCCGCAGGCATCAGTATCGCCTGGTCCAAATGCCTTCTCCCATTGCCAGATGCTGTCTTGAGAAGCATTAGGAGCTCTGGGCCAAACCCACCAATCCAAACCTGTCGTTTTCCAGGTGTGAAAACAAGGGCCCAGAGAGGGCATGGGCCTGCAAGGTTGCACAGCACTGGCTCTGCCTTGCACTTGGACGCTCCTCCAGAGTCAGCTCAGGCCTGGAAAAAGTGGAAGGGTTTAGCCGCCAAGGGCTTGGCCATGCTTTTATTGGGGCCAGTCAGTTGACGAAGGGCCTGGCTCTCTGTGAAGCTGCTTTATCTGTCAGCTGGAGTGGTGTCAGAGGGTGCCTGTTCTGTCTCTGCCTCCGAGCCTGCAGCTTTATGGACTCTGGAGTGAATGCATGGCTGTCCATACCTCCTGCTACTTCATAGGAGGAAGATGAGGGCGTGGACCTCATCGGGACCTTGGCCACATCAAGTCTGTCCACCATGGCTGGGCCCCGGGGTGGGTCGGGCAGCCTGGTATGCTGGCACTCGGCACTCCCGCCTGGGTGTGGGGAGGCTGAGCTTTGGCACCCAGCACCCTGCTCCCATTTCTGAGGGCCCTTGAGAGCAAAGGCCACGGGTGGAAAGGCACTGCTGTCTGGAGAGTTGGTGGATGACTGTAGCTTGGGCCTCGGCCACCTTCAGGCATTAAGTGGAATTAGAGTGGCCAAGAATGGCCCAGCCAGGACTGAGGCAAGGCCGCCAGGCCAGTGCTGGTGACAACTAAGCTGAGAGCACTCTCTGGGGAGGTAACTCCTGCAGCCACCTGTAGGCAAGGTGGCTCCCGGGAGCTGGGTGGCCCGGGCCCGGTCAGCACTGCGGATGGCCTCTGCTGTGGCCTCTGGCCGTGAGCTGTGCTGGAGCAGGAGCAGAGGCAGTCACAGCATGAGGACTCGGCCCAGCCCCAGTGCCCCACCCAGGGGACTCCAGAGCTAACGGAAGAGGCTGGACAGGAGACACCTGACCCAACTAACACAGAAGTGGTGACAGATTACAGAAAATAAAAATGACCCCACAACTGTTCCTAATAAAGAACGGTCAATAAAGACACAAAGACGTATTAGCATAAAAACATAGGTAAAAAAAAAAAAAAACGTATTAGCTGGTGTGAGGTTCAGTCCCCACCAATACACAAAACTTTTCTTGTTTTGTGCTTTTAATAAATGATCCTCATGCCAAAGATAATGGCCCATGCCTCTAATCTCAGCCACCTGGGGAGCTGAGGTAGGAGGATTGGGAATTCAAGGCCAGCCTAGGTAACTTAGCAAGGCTCTGCCTCG